>JAAAKE020112151.1:4260-14339 GCA_010014785.2 Anisolabis maritima
AATTTAATTTTTTTTATAATATTGATTAATACACACAAACGTTAAATATCTAAAAATAAATGCTATTATAAATAAAATTTTAAACCAGCTACCACGGGGTCCGACGCAAAAAATCTGGTGTGATATCGCATAATACAATTTTTCTTATCTTAGGTAAGAGTAAGTGTGATGTCCGGCCGTAAGACCTGATTTTTATTCCTTAATCTACCATTAATGCAGAATATTGGTGAATAAAAATAATTTTTTTTTTTTTTTAAAGAAGGGTAAACTTAATCACTCATTTCCCCACTACATTCATGAAAAGAATTTCCTTGAATACTTCTCAAACTATTCGACTATTTTTATAATTAATACTTTCATTCATAAAAAAAATATAGGTCTTTCTCGACAGCAACAGGTTTTCTTATTTATAATATCAAAAATAATTTAAATAATTTTAGCAATTTAGAAAAAAAATTCTCGTTTCGTCATGATTAAGTGCAATGGCTGGATGACCGACCGGTCAGCGTGCATGCAAAATGCTTGTGTAAGTGCCACTGTGTGTGTATGAGTGTGTGACCGGTCCGTGAACGTAAGTCTGCATTTCTGACGCAATCACAGCTGCCCAAGAGAAGTGTTAAGGACGTGCTGCCGTCGTGACCTCCTTAAAGTCCTTTCACCCTAGGAAAAATCACTCACCACACAGCGAAGACTTCAATCGAATATAATCTTCAATTTGATTTACAATATTAATTATTATCACTTCTTTTTCATCTTATTTCCAATTAGAAACATCCCATATACTTTCTTTTAATAGATCCAAATGATTTATAAGCTTTTTTAAGTAATTAAAATAATAGAAACACTAGTAATACGGGAATTAATAAAGTGCAGCGAGATTTGGAATACACAGTCTACAGGTTTGGTTCCCATCCAAAACTATACATTTTATTCAATCAAAAATATTTTTAAACGAATTAGTTTGGATATATAATGGAAAAGAGGTGCATAAATTAGTTCCTGTTTGCTTAGGAGATTGCCAACTCAAATGACTAACTCTCTAATGAATTTTTTTACTTAGGTGGATATAAAAATTAACCTAAACGAACCATTTGAGACCATTTGAATAATTAATTGGTCATATTTACTAACAAGCATTTTTGTTCGAATTTTTTCCCTTTTTCATTCTTTCTTGTTGAAATGCAATTTTTGCTTTTCTTGATTGAATTTTTTTTACTTTTTGTGATTACACAAGGACCCAGAGGACGTCAAAATATGTATTTCCCTTGAAATCTCAACATCGATTTTTCTTTGCAATCACACTTTTTCACTATATATTTTAAATATAGGTAAGGGAAAGTAAAAAAAAAAAAAAGTTTTTCTCTAATTTAATCTTTTTTATTTCAGCTAAAAATAGAATAAATTTTATTAATAATAATATACCAGTAGGGCATCACCAAAATTAAAATATTAAGAAATCGGCGATTTTGAAATTCTCAAGAACGTGGTGTAAATCTTTTGGAAACCGGTACTGTAGCCGGTATACCTGATATCTGATTACTCGTTAATTGATGGGCGGGGATCTTGATTTGCTTATCTTGCCACCGAATTTACCTTCAGTTAGCAACATCTTTAGTCGTTAAAAAAAAAAACATCTATTACTTTTAATGACTATTTATTAGTAAGGTTAGGTTTCTTTTGAAATAATATTTAGTCTAATTTGCATTTTAAGGAGAACAAGTTGAGATATCACTGATGTTAAATTTTATATATTTGTTTATTTATAAATTCTAGGAAATAAAATTGTTCTCTTTTTTTCTTTTTTTTTTTTTTATAGGCCACTTTTAATAAAAATTAAATTATTTCCACTTTCTTCTATTTAAAAATTAAAAAAAACTTATAAAATAAAATTAATTGATTTAATATAAGTTTAATTTCAATTCTTTGGCCCTGTTTTCAGAATCTCAGTTTATTTGCCGAGAAGCATTAGTGATTCTCAAAGACCCCTCGTAAATTTACTTTTTCTATATTTTCTATATTTATTTCTAACTAGCTAACCTTAGATCCAAAGTTTGATGAAGGGAGGGGGAAATCTGACAGAGAGGGAATAGAAGAAATACTTAGCTTGTGTAACTCGAATTCATGTAGTCTTAAGATGTGAAAAAGATATTATATATATTCAGGTATTAAAATTCATCAATTCATTGTTGAGTTTAAATATGCAGTCAGACGTCACATTGACAACTTATAATGATTTCATTTTTTACGAAAAGAATACATATGAGGTGTTTACGTTATTTTTCCTATGCTATTATATATTCCTTTTGTTTTTTCTTTTGCAAATATTTTCACGGACATCGAACATTTTTTTTTTTTAATTTGCGCATATATTTACGAATTTGGTTGCGTGATTTTAATAATGAATTGTTTCTAATGGAAAATAAAGATTATATATTATTAAAATGCAATTAAAAAATAACAAAAATTTTTGAATATTAACATAAACAAGAGAGAAATTATTAATAATTACATAATTAAAGGAAAATCAAAAATAAACACTTAAATATTTACGTTTAGCATTGATTAAATTTCATTAATATTAATTTAATAAATGTTTTCTTTAAAAATATAAAAATTTTTCTTTTAATTTATATAAAGATTGAACTCTTTATGTGGTCTCATCCCTGGATTAGAGCATTGGGCCTTTAGATAATTTTACTAGGGAGGGTCTCCCTAAAATTAACAGCTAGATATATATGAAGAGAAGTTTTAGAATAAAACTTCAGGATGGCTACAGTCCTGAAATCTACTAGGCTTGAATTGTGTATCTTTGCGCACAAACACCCCTCGGATGAATAACAAAAAATTCCGATAGACATTTCTGATCTAACTAATCGAAATGTAAAACCAGACCTTATTGAAAATTTATTGCAAAAATGATTTTAAAAAAATCTATCAAATTAAAATTGAAGTTAGAACAACGAAACAATTTTACATGCCCTATTTACCACTATTATATATAAACCTGAATGAAGATTGTGATCATAAATTGTGCCTTTATTTTTATAGAGTATGGAAAATTGCACAACCAAATTCTATTATATAAATTTGATCTCCAGGAACTGTTTAGTTGTAGATTACCGTAAATAAGTGGGGGTAGCAAAATGTTTTCGACCTATATATAAATATCTATGCAACGTTGACAGGATGTTAGTTCGTAGGCTCTGCCAGTCAAATGATTTATAAGAAGAAAGCGAGAAAATTGGAATTATTTAATTGATTAAAATCAAGCAATCGGGGTCAATTTTTAAGCTTTCGATTTGATTTCAGGGTCAATCAAAAATTATCATCAGTGGTTTTCTTAGAAAGGAAAAATTATTCATTTTGTTATTAGTAAGTTATTTATTTTAATGGAATATTAAATTATTTCTAAGAAAAATTAGTAGGATAAAATAATTAGAGGGAGTGGGCAAAATGGGAGTTTAATCTGAAGAGAAATAGTAAAAAAACATTTTATGTGATTTAATTAGCATGGGGTACTTTTGCTTGCTCGAAGATAGGCAATCCAAAAGATCAACTCTCTAATGGATTTTTTGATTCATTGCTCCAGAGCTATTCTAGAGAAGACCACATAGTTTTTAAACCTTCCAAGAAACTAAGCATCCTCTCTAGATGAGCTCTGAAGACATTAAATCCATTAGAGTTGGTCATTTGGGTTGCCTTTCAGCAAGCAAAATGAATTTATATACCCCAAGGATAAGAATTTGTAAATAAATTCAATGTTATCCTCTTTGGTGTACATTTTAACTTCTTGAAGGGGCTAAAAATTATAAAAAAATAAATTATTAAGAATGCCCAATTTATGATAATATGTAAAAAATAGATATATAATATATAATATTCATTCATATTATGTGTCTGGATCCTCGTTTATTTGCAAACTTCATACCTACCCCACAACCCCTATCTGCACCACCCTACTCTATCTTCTTCTAATTCTCAAAATTTATTTTTATTTTTGCCTGGCTCCATTTTCATTCGAGCTCTTTATTTTAACATAACATGTCTTCAAAAATATCATATTTGAGGAGGAATCCTCTAGGCACAGGCATGTAGTATTTCGAAGAGTGCATCATTGAGGGAACCCTTCAAAAGAATGACTTTTCGTAAAATCTCAAATGGTGTCTAAAATCTACTCACTTCACATTTAAAGATTCATTTTCATTAATGAAAAAAATCATCATGTTCTGGAATCGAATACTGATCTACTACGTAGAAATTCAGTGTATTACCTCTATGGAATATTGGCATATATTTCGCAAAAAAATTTTTTTGTTTACAATCGAATGTAACCCTCAAGATTTGATAGTATAATGAAAATCCCTCGTTAAACTTATACCACTACCCATGTCATCGTTGATCTAGGTTCAACCATATACTTCCATTAAATTTGTAGAATGTAAGACTATATGTTGCTAGCGAACATGTACAAATTTATGAAAATGGTAAATATATGTAATTAAACTTTACACAAGTATATATATATATAAATTTTTTCCCGCTCTCTTATACATGTTAAACTAATTAATTTCCTTTTCACTTCAAATTCATTTACAGAGGAAGAAAGTAATTATTATCTAAAAGACCCATCTGTATTTCATTTATTACTATTTCTTATCTCAATTTAACATCAGGTTCAAATACATTAATACATTTCGTTATCTAATTTTAATTATTTATTGCTACCATAAAAGTACCTCAGCCTGCAGGAAAAAAACTCTGCAAACAAAAAGTTTGATAATTTAAAATTCCATAAAAGGAATATAGAATCAGTGAATAGATACCTTCCTGAAAGTTTATTTGAGATAATTAACTTTTTAATTAACAATTATTAATTCCATTAATTATATATATACTTGTATTTATTAACATCAATTGTCTATAGACTTGCAGTACATACGAAACACACAGTTTAATTTAGATTATAAGAAGACTTCAATTCATAAAAAACTTTTAAAAAAGTTATGAAAACTAAACTTCCCTATACGCTTCGGATGTTATAGAAAAGTAAAAGGTGAATACAATAAATAAATCGTGTTTTAATTGCAATATACATTATTTACGATATCAAATTTTTTAATTTGTAAATCCCGTTATTAATAATCGTAACCCTGTGTTATGACATCATCGAACGTGAGATGTGATCTATCCCAACCCGGAACTTCTCTTCTTCAAAGGTTAACTAATTGAAGTCAAGGTGTTAAAATGCAATTTTTATTACTTAACCGGTTAGTAATTTTTTTTGGATGAAATGTCTCATGTCTTTTGGCAATTTCTAAGAAAAGGTTAAAGCCATCTTTATTATCATCATCATCATCATCTTCAAGCCCTTTCTCTAGAAGAGTTCATTCGCCCACGCATTCTTCATCATTCCCTTTTGGCGCACTTTGACATAACATAGAACCTGCATGGATTATGCAAATTATTACGTATCCCAAGAGTTAGAGTTATTTATAGAAAGGTGGAAGAGAAACTCAAAGACTTCAAGGCAAACTGAAAGGGCCTTTTTTATTTATAACACCATTTAAAAATTTTATTTATGAATTTATTAACTAAATGTTAATTAATATATCCATATTTATTATAAATTGTTATTTCCGCTTTAATTTAGATTACATTTTTTGAGGACAAATGGGTCTATTAAAATAATTTCTATATAAATAAATAGTTAATTCCAAGAAATAAATGTCTTAGTTAAATATAAATTATTTAAGTTTTGGAAGGAATTAGGTGAGGGGAGTTCGCAACTTTATAGCTTTATTATAAGTAGGAACTAAGTCCTTTCTTAAAAATAAATGAAAAATAAATGATCATAAGCTTATTGCTTGTATTATTATCTCTTTTATATTATCTTATGGGTATAATTATTTCAGGAAATGATATCAATTAAACGTAAATTGAATGCCATTTTATGATCAGAGATACGATATTAATAATAATTGTAACATATTTTGTTTTTCTTCAAGTACCTTCATATAATCTTATTTCCAAATATATAATATTAAAAGAAAAAAATAAATAAATGAATAATCTTAAACTAAATTTTCTACTTGTCATTATCCCAACCTTTTTCTTTAGTCTTCATATTTGAAGATATACATAAGTTGTGTGAACTGCTTACCCACACCAGATTTATATTTCACTTTTTCTATAAGTAAAAAAGGAAGATAACAAATTTCCACTTTTAATTCTCTTTCGTCATACCTTTAGATAATACTCTCAGTTTAAAATTTTTCTATTTTTCTTAATTTATGTACATAATTTAGAAATTTCACATATTTTATAAAAAGTTTTTTTTATTTATATAATAAAAAAAATGACTAACTTTTGATATTATGAAAAATTCGAAAGTTACAAACAATATCCCCGGAATCGTTATGTTGGTTTTTAATTTAATTTCAATCAGTCCCCTCATGTCTCATAATTCGATGAAATGCGCTCTTGGAAATCCCTTTTATATAATCGCTTGGGGAGTTTTCTTTTATTTATTATTCAACCTACTGACGAACCCGGACCTTGAGTTGTTATTTATTTCTTAGCCTTCAAAATGACCTATATTGTACTTGAGTTTTTTGCATATCGGTTTCCAATAAAAAATAAAATAAAAGGAAAATAAAACTGGTTTCGTCTGTTACGGGATGAATAAATATTTCTTTTTTATTTTGTTTCTCTTTCCTGCTAGGCTGATTGTACCAGATTGTAATTGATACCGGTTGTTTCGGCCTAAGAAAGTGTATTATTTGAAATCGTCTAATTTTTCTCTATGAAATTAATATGCAAAATTGGGCGGTCAAAAATCGGCTGCATTCTCAACTTTAGGCTATGCTGAATATTTTTATGCTTTGGAAATCTTTAATTATAGTAATAATAAAATTTTTTTTATATTTATCAATTTGATTTGAGTACAATTTTTTAATTGTACTAGAAAGAACAGGGTCATTTTTGCGGGTTTTCGAGAAAAATCTTAAAGCGGGGCCTAAAAAATAATTATTTTTTTTGTCCCAAAATATATCTGATGTTTTTAAGAACCTTTTTTTTTTCTTGGGGCTATAATATATTACACAAAACTCGAAAGTGTGAGACTCCTCTATACTCGGGGCTGCCGTCTGGAGTCTAAAAAGTCCGACTGAGTCTATCCTGGATCAATTAATAAATATATATTATAATAGTATCCATTTTCTTAAGGAAAAAAATTTAATAAAAATTTTCAAGGCATTTAAGATCCCCTTTTTAGGCCTCCGTATTTATTTATATAAGTACGTCTTAAATAAATATAGCTATATAAATTTTCATAAAATATAAAAGCATTTTTTAAATGCTTTAGTTTTAAAAATAGATTGTTTTTGTAACCCAAGGACACCCCATCGGGATAAATAAGAAGATGAAAAACTCGTTTTGAAATTATAGTTAAAAAATACTCCAATTTTAGCCTGCGGAAAAATTCGTCCGATACTTATCTTTAATATAAGAAAAATTATTATACCTTAAAAATCGTCATTAGAAAGTATTCGGAGTGGGTGGTCTTTAATAGATTAAAATTTTATTCTCTCTACTCAAGTTTTTTGACATTTTACTTAATTAAATAATTAAATTTATAAGAGAGATTACCCCGCCTTCCTAAGGACAAAGATAGACAGCCAGACGCCCATCCTTCTTCCTTCGTTTCACAATACAATTAGAATGACTAACTTCAATGATAATTATAATCCTCAAGAATAAAATTAAGTATTGTTTGAATGAAGATTGCCTGCATGTTTTTTTTCAAAATGACTTTTGAGTAAGATGGATTGCTTAATTCACAGTTGTTTATTTTTTTATTACATGAATATGAACAAATAATACTACAATAAATTCCTTCTAAATAAAATGAGTTTTTTACTTGATTATGTTAATATCTTGATTGAAAAAGAAATTTCAATTTGATTAATACGTAATCATTTTAATTTAATTAGACTATATTAGATAAAGACCATATAAAATTTAAAAATATCAATAAGGAAATATTTTGACGGAAATAAAATAAACTTAATTTCAACAAAAAAATTAATTAAGATATTTTAGATATATTTTTTGATCTTTATTACTTACACGACTATATATATGACGCCTAACGCTGAGTTGGATTCGTTTCTCGGGCCAAAAAACAAAATGGTACGAGATATATGAGACCACATGATTAAAAATGATTTAAAATTAGAAATAGAGATAAAGTTGTGAGGCCCCATTTACGCACAGCAATAGTGCCACTAAGTCTAAGCATTTAGATGTAAAAAATAAAATAACTCCTCATTCAGAGTCAACATTTCAACCACAAGACGTGCTCAACAGGACACTGATGAGATGAAAAGACAAATATTTAAAAGCTTTGATATTAACCTTTTATTGTACCGAAACAAAAATTTTGCCCTTTTTGATATTTTGGCTCTATTAATCTTATTTACATTCTATAGAGAATGATGGAAATATTTAATTAAAGCCGAAACGTCTCACATAATGGAAGTTATTTCGATAGAGGATGTCTTCTTCTCCTTTCACATATTTCCCTTTAATAACTACTTGTTATTCTGTTTTTCTTTTTATTTGTTGAGATGCCATTTTTTATTCTTATTAAATGTTTATTTTACACTTGATAATAATAATATTAATTCCTTTTTTTTTTCTTTATTTCTACAGCGACGGCACAAGAAAGTTTTAAATGTCCCGATGACTTTGGCTTCTATCCTCACACGAGGTCTTGTGATAAATATTGGAAATGTGATAACGGAATTGCAGAATTGAAAACATGTGGAAACGGATTGGCCTTCGATTCCTCTGATCCTAAGTACCTTACTGAAAATTGCGACTATCTTCACAATGTGGACTGCGGGGACAGATCGGAACTTGGTAAAAATTAGTAGAAAAATATAATACTAGAATTAAGATTTGTTATTTGATTGTGGAATTTTTGTAATTCCCTAGGACAAATGTTATTTAGGTTAATGTGAGCAAAAGTGGGCGCATATCCATATCAGGCTCGCTGCCTTCACTGGAAATGAAAAAATAATTATTAAGTTTTCTCTCCTAAAAATGTTTTTATATTAATTTCATCCGGTCTGTTTAATAAATAATTATAGAAAATTATTTTGTTTTAAGAGATTTTAATAAAATTCTATTTAAGTAATGTTTAAGAAAAATTCTATTTCCCATTTTAATCACATATTTTGTTCATTTAATATGACTAAATTTTAGGATGGAACTATTTCACAATCTTTGTTTGGTCTTTCCTTGATTTATTATTCTCAAATTAGAGGTGTGCAGAAATATTCATATATCTAATAATTAAAATTTTTTTACAGAGCCACCAATTTCTGCGCCCCATTGCTCACGGTTATATGGTATCTTCGCTGATGAGGGTAAATGTGACGTTTTCTGGAATTGCTGGAATGGAGAAGCCAGTCGGTACCAATGCTCTCCTGGATTAGCTTATGACAGAGAAGCTCGAGTTTGCATGTGGGCTGACCAAGTTCCTGAGTGCAAGATCGAAGGTCAGGAGAATATAAAATACAATATAATAATATAAAATAATAATTTTCGATTACACTATAATATGAAATCTATCCGCTATGGATACTTACAAAAGCGACTAATGATTAGGGGAAAAGAGAAGGGGGGGGAGGGGGACATGTGGACAGGGGAACGGAAGTTAGAGGAAATTAGTTAACCGGTCAAGTTTAATTCCAATTTTTTCAGCAAAAGAAAGTTTATTTTTGCTCAATTAAATTTTTCCCCGCCTATCACAATTTTGTCTAAGTTCATCCAGTTTTTTCCTTCTCGAAATGTTAACTAAACTTTTTTTTAGGTAAGTCCTTTTTTTTCATTATCTATTCTTCTAATTTTTTTTTTTTTTAATTACGTCCCAATCCTAATTTTTTCAGATCTACATTATGTTTATTTCCCCAATTTCAAGTTTCCAAGCCAGTTCTCTAAATTTTTATCTTGTCCCAAATTTTTTCTTCCCGAGATTTTATCTCTTCTATGATATTGCCGCTCTTGTACTATTC
>JAAAKE020112162.1:0-16581 GCA_010014785.2 Anisolabis maritima
GTTAATTTTATATATTTTAAGATCATCCAAATAAAAATTAACAATACATTAACTCGTCTATATTTAAAAAAAAAAAAAAAAAAAAAAAACCCTAATCATCCTAATTTTTGATAAGACTTGTTTTTTGTTTTTTGAAAATAATTGCAATTACAGATCTTAAAAGTTCTATATATAAAATATCTTAAAAATATTCCTTATAATTTTTGGAAACTAAAATAAATAACAATGATGAAAAATTACAAAAAATAAAGATATTTTTTATGGAAAAATATAATAGACAATTTTTAGATTTGCCACTCTCAGAGCTGCCAACCCATCTCAAAAAAATATTTAAAAAAAAAATTATTCAAAATAATGATTAATAATACTAATATTTTTTATAGATATTTTATACTTTGTTATATTTTTAAAAACTAAAAGAAAAAATATAAATTAATTTATTGATATTAATTAATTGATAGCAAAATTATTAAAAACATTTTTTTTTTTTAGTAAAAAATAAATCTATGCATTGCTAAAAATTTTGACCCCAAAGAACAAGATCAGTAGTCGATAGTGACGATATATATTTTATTTGAAAAGTCTAAAGAACTTATCAGATAAATAGACTATAAATAAATTAAAAATTTATAAATTTATTCTTAAATCTATAGTAAAATTTGTTGTATTTTTCGTAACTTTATTAGTTAAACTATTGTATTTTCTTTATATAAATCCAATATAAACAAATCTTTTTTTACAAAATTGGAAAAACACTTTCATTCAACTTTACAATTAATGGCCTCTAAATTCAAAATAAAATGTGTCTTATTAGTTCTTTTTTCTTCTGGTAGCGAGTATTTCCTTCCCTCCCATTATTCAATGCTTCTACTCTTCTTGGCTTAAAGATAATTAGCTGCTTGACTCCTTCAATATAATGATTCCACTTTTTTCAAAAACGCAACTTTAAATTGTTCCAAATTCACTGGAGCCGGAGAACTTCTTCCAAAGCATCTTTTGAACATATCCCATAAATGTTTTATCGAATTAATATAGAGATAACGTGCGAGCCAGTTTAATTTTGTGTTTTTAACTTGATTTAGGTAATTGTTGACAATTCTAGCGCCATGAGGACATTATCTTGCACTAGTAAAAAATTATTACCAATAAGAGGCGAGCAAACGGGACTAAAACTTCAAGAATTTTCTCTACCTCTTTATGGTTAGAGTTCAATTTTTTTTTTAAATGATTTCAGTACGAGCGTTACTGTTAATGCCACCCCATACCAATGCTGAAGTTCTTTGGAATGACTCTGATTCCAGAAATGCACAAGTAGGTAGGTAGTCCCTTCATTGTCTCTACACTCGATCATGATCTTCAGAATGATAGAGACTGATTCGGGTCTCAGAAGTGAACAAAAACAAAAACTCCATTGATCGAGACTGTCCAATGAAGATAATGATTGGCAAAAGAATGGCTTTGCATCCGAAGATTTTGTAATAGTTTTAGACCAGATGCAATAAACCTACTTTGTTAAGTCTTCTTCTTATCGTATTACTTGCTTTTTTAACATTTCGGTCCATTTATAGACTATTCCGTACCTCAGGGCGAGTTAAATGACGATTCCTTAGTATCGACCCAAAACGATCATCCCTTGCCGTTGTACTTGCCCACTCCCTTCTCTTCTAATGAGACTTTTAATTTCCCTTAAGCGTTGGAGAGTATTATGTATTGTTGATTTTGGTTTCCTGAGGAAATTGGCAATGTAGCGAATAGAAAACCCCTCTTTTGCTAAAGCATTGGCTTGAGCGAGTTCCTCTTTCGACAAAACCATTTTCTTTCATAGAAAATATTCTAAAATAATTGAATAATAAATTTGTCAATAAATTATCACAAACAATATTTAAAACTTTTAAGAGTGACAAGAAAAAAATCTTAAATCACCAAAATTAATTGTTTATTAAATTATTATTATAAAAATTCCTTTTTTTGATCAAATTTAGATTTATTTATAAAAAAATTAACATAATAACTAGAAGAGTTTAAAGATTCATAATTTCTATTTATACTAAAAAATGTAGGTGTTCTGGGTTTTTTTTTGCTGTTGATTGTATTAATTCATCAATCTCTTCCTCGTCTTAAAAAAATAATGACTTATTTTCTTGTTTTCTAATATTATACAAAAAATTATAAAGTATTACAAAAATATTACTGTATTTTCTAAAACAAAATTCCGAGAAAATTTCATTAGCAAAAATATTTTAAAGGTATAATTTTTCTAAATTGCATATTATTTAATATATATAGGTAAAAATTACATATATAATAGATTATCGATACAATTATTGAAGATATAAGCTCGAAAGGGGATGGGGGGCACTATCGGCTAATTTGTTTTGCAGAGGCTTGGTCCGAGACTCGTAAAGTTTGTTTGACAGTATATCGGCCGAGGGTCGCCGCCAAGTAATGGGCCGAAAGTTTTTATCCAGAGCTGGGCCTAGCACTGGGCCAGGATAAATACTGACTCTCAGCCAGGGCTGGTATTTTGGCATCGGTAATGGGCCAGGACTTTGTATATTCCTACATGGATATTACAACTTTTCATACGTCATAAACAAAGTAAATAGGTGGATCCAAACAATTTTGGAACGGATAAGGTTTAATACATTTCAAAGTTCCACTAAAAAATAAATGATATTGAATTTTAAAAATTAAAAATTTTGAGAAAATCGAAAAAAAAATTTTTTTAAATACATTAATTACCTAGAGTACTCTTTGGCTGATTTTATTTGAAAATCTTCGAGTCATATGTCGATGATGGTCCCTAGCTTAAAAAAATATTAAATCTAAACCACAAAATTTTACTCGCTTTTTTAGTTATTTTGTTAACGTACAATCACACAAAGACAAACCATTTTTTTACGAGATCTATTTTTTTAGAGTCAACTGATTTCAAAACATTTACTTCCTTTGAAATCTCGAAATTGAATTTTTTTATGATCGCTATACTTTCTCATATCTACTATATTTTACATTTTTAGGTAAGAAAAAATAAAAAGTACATCACAAAAGTAGATCTCAAACTATTTCCAGATGGATAAGGGTTAATATTTTCTAAAGACTATTTAATAAATAAGTTATATATGAATATTGATCAAAATTGGAATCAATTTTGAAAAAAATCACAAAATACTAAAAAAGTACAACAATAAACCATTAATTCCCGTTGGTCAATTTTATTGAAAATCTATCTAGTGCTAGAGCGCAAATATCAAATTAGAGCTTCGAAAGTAAAAATGTAATAATATTTATAATCACAATTAATAATGAAACTTTTTAAAAAAGAATATTTCTAACTATATAATTATTTATTTAACATTTATGTAATCCCAAAGTTGCATCTTTTGTAAGTAATTATTTAATTAGCTGTTATAACAGGACCACCTTACATCTTAATATTGCAATGCAATTACATCCAGCATCAATATTTTCCATAATTATTTAATTATTTAGCAATAAAAATTTTTTGTAAAGAGTTTAGAATTATCTCAACATTAACAATTTAAAAATGTGACAGCCCAGGAAATTGAATATCTGCCACCTAGTGGGTTAAGAGGCAAGAGACCAGTACTTACCGGCAGAAAGGAAGAAAGGAGTTTCTTTGGGCAAGTAAGGGCCTGCCACGTGTTGAAGATAGCCGGGTAGAAGAGGAAAAGCCTCTGGCAGTCGAGGCACACCTGCACTGGGTGGCACCTACACGTAAAAAAGTCATAAAAGCTCTAATTCTCATTCGGAAACTATTGAATACTTCCATGGTAATAAGACACTTACATGCTGAAGCGGTTTGGGTCTGAAAAGGATATCTTCAATGAGGAAGGATGTGTGTTGACTGCGCACTTGCACATTTCTTTTCTCACGGGCAACTGTCTCCATGATATCCTTGAAGATAGCACTGGTAGAGGCCGAAACGTTCTCAGAAAATATGCCCGGGGAAATCGGACATCTCTAAATCAAAACAAGAGAATAGATTTGATAGACTACTGATGCTGATCCTGGCAGATGCAGCCAGCCCTGCAGACAGACAATCCCCATTGGTCTTAGGGCGGGGCTTAGAATTGTGAATCCGCCCTGGTTTTATTCATTGGCTGTTGCCAGGGTGACGCTCCGCCCTACTCACTCGCGCATATTAATGTGATTTTATTCATGGGGACAAATAGAAATTACTTCGATATACAAGGAGCCTAATGCAAAGGACCCACCTTTTATTTAGATGTAAATTTCATTCAAAAAAAAAAAAAAAAAGAAAAAATAGAAATTCCGAAACGTGAATCAGGACCTTAAAAGCGTTTTTTTTTTTTTTTATAACACTAGTATCTTTAATTCACTCGAAGAATCTCCTAATTATTAAATATTTTCTTAATTCTTCGTTTGATTAACATTTCAATATAAATAAACGACCGTTTTAAATATGAAAATAGAAGAAAATATTTATTCATTAATCAGTGACCGATGATGTTAATACAGGGTGGTTGAAAAGTAACTACGAATTAAAAATAGGTAAAAAAATAAAGTTCTTCTTTCTAATACAAATTTATTTAAACAAATTATATATGATTTAATGATAGAGTTTAAATAATTTATTGGATATGAATGCACAAAATTTTCAATTTTTGGTTGACATCAAGCCAGGACAATACCAATAATTCCTAATTTTTGAACCAAGATTCGACAATTACTGAAAGACAGTTAATTAATACTGGCCTACGACTGGTCCTTTGTATATTTTTCTACATTGGAATCAAAGTTTTTTATAACAATATTTAATTAGAATTCTTTTATTTTATTTTTCCGTTATTAATTTCTAATTTAGAAATACGAAATTTCTTTAAAACAGCTTCGGAAACATTTTCATTTGAAATAATTATTAGCTTGAGATCTCTGAGATCCCAAGGGGGGGGGGGGGTCTTTATTTTGAAGATGAGTATTAGCGTAGCCATAAATTTATGATGTTCAGGTCTTGCATAATCTCTCCCTCCGTACCCTCCTCTTTTAGATTTTTCATTTATTTTTTTTTTATAATTTCCAAACTAAAAATTTTGAAAATTATTATTAAATTGGTAGCACTGAATGAATAAATATTTTATTTATCAATTAATCATTAAAAAAATAAATATGAATTTTGATCGATTCTAATAAAATTTGTAGGGTTTTAATTTATTTAGTTTGATAACACTGAAGTACAACTACTTTTATTCATTCAAATTTATAAATATGGGGTTTGATAATTAAAAAAATTTTGTTTTTCATTTTATTTATTCGTAGTTTGTCAACACCTTCCTTATGCTGGTCTTTTCAGGCTAAATGTACTTATTTTATAAAACTCCATCTCGAGGAAGATGAAAAATGCTAATATTTATAGTATCTTTAGAGAGTTAAAAAAAACTGATGTGACACACCTCATATTAGTTTTACTATTACTTCCTCCTTTCTAAATAGTAGGTAAGAGAAAGTTGTAAGATGAGCGGTTAGTCACACCAGAGTTTTAAATCTTTTCTTTATTTTTCTTCCTGAACTTAAAATCACTATTGATCTCTTCCAATATTTTTTTTGTTATTCTCTCTTTCAATTTCTTTCATTAAGCCAATTTTATGTTAAAATTCCCAGCCATCATTTTCATCTTTACTTTTTATACACACACTTCTATGCTTGATGGCTTAAAGTGAGGACGTTTCAAAATCTTTCTTAATTTTTATTAGAGGAACTATTAGAGCTGAACCTTTATAAACTAACTCTTGGTTTTATTATAATCCGTCATTATAATTCGAAAAAGGTGTAATTTATAAATCAAGTGTCAATTTTTAAATCAACCAACCCCCTTTAATTATTTTAATTAATTTTAAAATTACATTATCATCTTTAATTTAATTTTGACTAAACTTTCAAACTTTGCGCGATTAACTTTAATTTCTCATATTCAGAAAAATAAATTTTACAATCACACATATTATAATTAATATCCCCATTTTTTTTTTTAGGCAATTTCTTGACAATAAATCTGCAATAAGCATCTATTTTCCTTTTTTATTTTCACTTACCTATATATGAATATATAGTGAGGAAGTATAGCAATCACAAAAAAATCGATGACGAGATTTCAACGGAAATAGACGTTTTGAGGTCCCCTGTATCTGAAAAAATGGATCTCGCAAAATGGTCTGTGTGTATGGCTGTCTGTCTATGTGTGAACAAGGTTTCTCAAAAACGAAAAAATATACGAGGCTAAAATTTTATATTTAAGCTAGGTATCCTTATCGTTTACACCTCGAAGCTTTTGAATCTAATCGGCCAACGAGTACTAGTACTTTACTGATGAACTTTTTTAGTTTTATTCGATATTCTCAAAATTTTTTCTAAAAATTTTGATTAAAATTCATAAAACAATTAGTTTTTAGATGATCTTTGAAATGTATTAATCTTTATCCCTCCCAAAATTGTATGGGACTTATATTACTCTTGTACGGTTTTAAGTTTTTTGTGAATTTCTCTTAAACGATTCTAACGATTTGGATTAAATTAGCTGTACATATAATAAATTAGAAAATCTTTAAGATGTATTAATCATTTTCGACTTCAAAATAGTGTGAGAACATCAATTTAAAGTTAGTGTCATCATTTGGAAAACAAATCAAGTGCTAGTCATATGAAATTCTCATTTATTTTTGATTTGTACAATGAAGGACCATCTATGCTGCCTGACGCAAAAAATCTGTTGTGAGAGCAAATCATTCAGCTTTCCTAACCTTAGGAAAGAGAAATTTGTGTGATGTGGGTTTAATTATACCAGATTTTTATAAATATTCTCTAAATTATACAAATGTATTTGTAAAAGCCTAAAGCCTTTTAGTAGCAATAAAGGGTTCTTAATATATTCTCTAATGGCTTATATTTAGACTCAACAACAACAATAACCTTGTTCTCTCCTCGCTATATATTGATGGAATCATTTACAAGCAAATACTATTGAAAGATATTGCTTTTCTATTTGCTCTTAATTTCTTTAGATTTTGTTTAATGTTTGTAAAGTTACCTTTAAGAAATGATAGAAATTTAAGAATTATGATTAAGATGAAACGAATATACTAGCATTTTAAATTAAAATTTCATCTAAATTTCCAAATATATTTACTTAGGCCTTAAAAATTTTATTTCCTTTCTCTACTTTGAATTTATGCTAAATGAGATATTCATCAAAGAAATTAAAAGCATAAAACGTGAGAATTAGAACAGAATTCAAAGTTTCCTTATCTAAAAATCAGGTGTATCTAGGTGCACATTAGACAACTTTCTCTTAACTTAGGAAAGGAAAGCTGAGTGATGTGCTCTCAGACCAGATTTTTTGTGTCTGGCCCTCTAGGTAGCCGTTTAATGTACAGCCAATTTAATTGATTTCGTTAGGGTAGTTTAAGAGAAAACAACAAAAAACCTAAAAACGTTCAAGAGTAAAGTGGGCCCAAACAAATTTAAGGGGATAAGCGTTAACACATTTCAAAGATCATCTAATAAATAATTGTATTATGAATTTTTATTAAAATCGTTAGAGGGAATTTTGAGAAAATCGAAAAAAAAACTAAAAAAGTTCATTAGTAAAGTTCTAGTACTAGTAAGTCAATTTTGTTCAAAAACATCGAGATGCAAACGATAAGGATACCTAGCTTAAATATAACATTTCAGCCTCGTATGTTTTTTCGTTTTTGAGAAATCTTGTTCACAGACCATTTTGCAATACCCATTTTTTTAGACAGGGAACTTTAAAAGGTTTATTTCCGATGAAATCTCGTCATAGATTTTTTTGTGATCGCAATATTTCCTCATTATATATTAAATATAATGGGCTCAAACTTTATATTTATACTAGATACTCTCGTTGCTTGCACTTCGATGCTTTTGAATAAAATCAGCAAAAGAGTACTAGTAATTTACTGATATAATTATTTTTTTTATATCTTTAAAATTCATAAATCAATTATTCATTAGATGATCTTTGAAATGTATTAACCCTTACCGCCGCAAAATTGTTTGGGCCCCACTTCACTTTTATGTTTTTAAGTTTTTTTTTATGATTTTCCCTTAAACCACTCTAACGTTATTAATTAAATTGGCTGTACATTGTACGGCTACCTAGGGGCTACCTATGGGACCATTACGCTAAAAATCTGGTATGACAGCACATTACTCAGTTTTGCTTGCCTTAAGAAAGAGAAAGTTATGTGATGCGCCTTTATACTAAATTTCTTAACTTCCAAAATGATTTCCCACCATTAGCAATAGGTGTAGGAAGGGTTAGTAAATATACTCAAATTTGGAAACGAAATGGTCAAATCATGTTCGTGAATATAAGTTTGATCATCATATGAAGAAAGTGGAGGAATGTATATTAGGTGATTTTAAATAAATAAATTGTAAGTTTCTAGGTGATAAATTTCGTTATTTAATATAACATATATTGATTAATTTGATTTATTAATTAAAGAGATAATAATTTATTTGTATTTACTACCTGTTTAATTAAAAAATCAAAATAATAAATATTTATATAAAGACAAATCACACTTCATGCTATTAGTTTGACTTAAAACTTTTCTTATCAAATAATTATATTCATTAATTAATTGTTAAATTGATCTATATTTACACAGCATACTCTCACACGAAAATTACCTTTGTCGATTTCATGTATGTCACCTTACTTTATACGAATAACAAATAAATATTTAATTTTGTTTCCATAAATCTTTTATCAAAAGATGGAATTGTCATAGTTCACTTTTATTTATCTTGGTATTTATAGTCCTTAGTCTCGATGTACATAATAAAATTATAATCTTTTTATCCTGTTTCTCTATTACTTTACAAGAGTATACCTATAAATATTCACAGTGATTTTTAGTTGTTTAAAGTAAGGAATTGTAAGAAATATCTGTACGGAAATTACTAAAAAAATCCTATGTAATTTATATTATCTTATTTTGTAGAAATAATTAAAGTTTTATTATTTAATATTTGTAACATAACATAAAATGATTCTTAATTTTGTACCATTTTGGCGCCCCTCTTCTATTGACACTCTTATGCCTGTTATCCCCTTTCACCTCCCCCCTTCATTAAATAAAAGCCAAATAATATTGCAAATATAAAGGTAAAAAATGAAATAAGCACAAAAAATAAAAATCAACTCTAAGCACCATACAAAAAAAAAAAAAAAATTAAATTTGATCACTCCTGTAACCTTCTATTGTGGGTCATTTTCACACTAATGTAAATGTGCAAGACATGGTAACTTTAATCAAGTTTATATTTAATCCCTTTTACTTATTGAATGAGCAAATTCCTGCATTGCTGACATCTCAAAGAATAAGATAACTGGAAAACGTTTTATTGGCATTTTAATAATAATCATATCGGGTTCAGATTTAATGTTAGACACTGTGAATATCTAAGACTGTCAAAATTAAATTATTTTCATTTTTACTTTCTCTTAACTATATATTTAATATATAATGAGAAAGCATTGGGATCGTAAAAAAATTCATTGTCAAGATTTCAACGGAAATACACCTTTTAAGGTCCCTTGAGTCTAAAAAATGAGTCTCTCAAAATTATCTGCCCGTGTGTCTGTTTGTCTATGTGTCTGTAAACAAGAATTCTCAAAAACGAATAAACGTACGAGGCTTAAATTTTATATTTAAGCTAGTTACCCTCATCGCTTGTACCTCGAAGCTTTTGAACAAAAATCGGCCAACCTAGTACTTAACTAGTTTTTTCGATTTTCTCAAAATTCGCTCCAACGATTTTGATTAAAATTCATATATCAATTATTTATTAGATGATCTTTGAAATGTATTAACCCTTATACTTTCCAAAATTGTTTGGGGCTCACTTTACTCTTGTATGTTTTTTAATTTTTTGTTATTTTCTCTTAAACTACTCTTAAACGATATTGATTAAATTATTCTATTAAGAGATGAATTAGAGAAAGGCTAGATCTAGGGGAAAAAATGCAAAAAAATCTGGTGTGACAGCACATCCCAGAGTTTTCCTTACCTTAGCTAAGAGAAAGTTAATGAGATGTGCGTTTAATCACATCAGATTTTTTTTATTTCTCTAATTTTTATTTATTTATTTATTTTGCAATTTTCTTTGAGTTTTTTCGAGGGGACATGGGAAAATTTTAAACTGATGATGGGCAACGCTAGCTAATTTTCCATTCTTCCTCTTTAAGATCTTAGCCAAATTTACACTCTTTTTAATAGATGGCCAGATGAACTCTTTGCTGACTATTTTATCTGAACTTTTAATTCCAGGGTTGTGCCATGTTATGAAGGAATTCAAAAATGACTCTTCTATATTGCACAGGTATGTATGATCTGAATTGTTCTTGTGATGAATCTTAAATTAATTCTTGCCGTTTGGTAGTAACAATCTCTTAAAGATAATAGATGATGAATTGATTCGTGAAGAGGCATTTCCTGCTAGATTATTTCGTCCTTGTCTGAATCGAATGTCTGTAAACTGAGCGTGAAACTGATGTGTCGGGCTTGGCGTATTGATGCTTTCTTCGATCGTTGATGAAACAAATGTTAGTGGTTGATAGTCAATGTATGTAAATGAAAGGGGTCTCTTCCTTCTAGAATATATTGAAAGTGTTTCACTATTGAGTATCCGACAAGAAGTTCCCTATCATAGGTTGAGTAATTTTTTTTGAGTTGTTTAATGTGAAAAGAAACTTGTTCTTGATCCTTTTTTTAATTCTGCTACTGTTGTTATTAATTGTAATATTTTTTCTTCTAATATTTTAGCCAGCTCGTCTTGATCCTCCTCGTAATAATCAAGTGGAATAATGTATTATATTTTAGGATGAATTTAAAGGATATATATGTTGAAAAATTTTATTCAAAAATAAAAAATTATTTTTATATAAATTATATGATCCTCATTGCGAAAAAAGACCTATAAAAAAAAACAAAGACAAATAATTTAATTAAAATTTTTCTTGCCCTACATTAATATCTGGGATTGTATTACTACACAAAATAAAAGGTGATTGAATAATGATATCAGGAACAGCGTTTGGTTTCAATCGATTACCTAAAAATTTTACTTGTTCAGAAAAATGTTGTAATGAACAGAGTCTTAAGTCTTTTTTCTCATTTCTGCTGAACCATTAAAGTTATGTCCTGATAATCTCATCCATTCCCGAAACAAATTTGGATCTTTTGGAAATTCATTGCAATTTGGGTCCCTGCCATTTGACCTGCTAAAATAGTTATAAAATCCACAGAGATACAAAAAATTTCATATTTAAGATCTTTTTTAAATGGAGATACCTATAGTGTTATTCAATCATTTCACCTTAATGAAGAAAATTATGAGAAGGCCCTCAATTCTCTTCTCCAAAGATATGATATAAAAGAGAAATAAAATCTCAAGGATTACCATTTTAGTTTACATAGAAATATTGTTGGCGTTCACCTATAAAAACTCCAACTCTTCCAAGACTAGAAATATGCGCAATTAACTTATTGTCCCAATTTATAAAATTTATTTTGAATTATATTAATATTAAAATTTCCTATATTTCATTTTGGACTGATTCGACTAAAGTGCTTCATTGAATTTCCATAGAACCTCATCGTCTAAAAACTTGTATTCAAAATCGAGTCGCAAGCATAACACTCAATATGCCGATGTAAACATATCACTGGAAAACAAAATCCTGCAGATATAAATAAATAAATGTATGTCTCGAAGAGGACAATTTGAAACCATATATTATTTTTAATAAAACAATTCTTGTGAGTGTATATTTTCCTGGCCCTTGACCCTCGAGAGTCTTTCTCATCCCATGAAGAGATTGCATGGTCATGTGCCGCGTCCTAAGACTGAGATGTTTGCAAGATCTTTCCCGGTTTCGGTCAGTCATCTCTGGATCGAGTAGTTAGAGATAGTCGCACCCTTACGATCTTCAGGGACAAATTATTTACGTTCTTAAATTTGATAAGTGTTTCTGACGGATAAAGATAATATGCATTAATTGAATAAAATTAAAGTTAAATAAAATATATAATGCTTGAAGTGTAACATTGGAGTAATGTATTATATGCTTCATGACTTTTGGTGTGTTTTTTTTTGTATTTCCTTTTTTTTTTTTCAAAATATTGTATGTGTTAAGAATGTAAATATGTTCTATGAAATAGAGTCCCAGACCATTTTTTTAAATTTAAATAAATAAATAAATTTAGTGCATAATTTTATTACAAGTTTTTTCCGAATAAAGTGTATTCTAAGAAAAAATTGTATACTGATCATTTTTTAACAATTATAGATTATAGATGGGTGATTTTTGAATATCTCTATACTTATTAGTGGAAATAGTGTGGTCTTTGAATCGTAAGCAATTGGAATTTTTATACATCTTTGGATCGTTGTTTTTTCTTAAAATCAATCTTATTAATAAAATTTTTTTTAGATAATCTTTTTTTTTACCATGTTGATTTTAGTGGGGAAAAAATAATCCTGCATCGTTTGACATTTGACATTATAAATTTATTATATTATTATATTATATTTATTTTTATACCATAAATCCCCTTTCATTATCATCAAACAATGTTTTCGGTTTAATTGCGTTGATTTATTTGTATAAAATCTTAAATCATCACTCACTTTGATCAACACGAAAAAAATGTGGACACCATAGTGCATAGGTAACTCAAGTAAAAAATAAAATAAATGATGTCACCATGGGGCGAGGTTTAATAATAACATTCCATGACTTGATTTAATATAATTTTGTTTATTAATAAGACAGATGAAAAGGTTCATTTGAGGGTAGTCTTATGATGCTTTTTGTCCGATCATTCGAAATAATAGATGATAATTAGATCTAAGCTGACATTATTGAATTGGTTTGAAATCTCCCCCAAAAGGCTCTTTCAAGTTATCGACTCTCTATAAGCCTTCTTTATTGTCTCTGAGCTGTCAATTTTGTTCGTTTCGATTTTAGGGTGTTTATGTCCCTATAGAATAATTACAAGGACTTTTCTATGAGTATAATCCGAGGGAGAAACCCCACCCTTGCCCGCTTATTATCCTTTCGCCCTTCTATAACCTTTCAATCTGCTTCTGCTCTTCTCTATCTCACTCCCTATGTGATTGTAGAGCACCAATTTAAACAATTATTTACTCATTAAAAAATAAAAAAAAAATAGAAAATTCCAAATGATGGAGGAAAGTTACAATATATATTAATTATCTCAAAGGTAATTGAAAAAGTGATGCTCTTGTATATTTTGCTTTTAAAACTTATATTTTAAATATTATTTATTTTTATTTTTTTGAATCATGCTAATTTTGTTCCATTACATATGTTGGTAAACTCTATCAATTTTCAAGACAATAAAATAGAATTAACCGGTGGCGAGTTGTCTCTGAAGTAGGGTGTCCTATACGCATACTTATGCAATGGAATGAAATTACCATGGTTCCCAAAAAAAAAAATAAATAAATAAATAAATAAAATTTGAAAATTAATTAGCTCCCTTAATATAATATACATATATATAAAGACAGACATTTTAAATATTAATATAATCGACATAAAGATGTAGTACCAGGAGAATTTCCTTATGTTTGTGTGAGAAAGGAGAGTCATAGGGTAGAGAGGGGGGATTAACTTCCAATATGCGGAGCTCTTCTACGTTCTCTAAGGTGTGAATGAATTTTAAGTTCCTTAGAAAAGAAAGCAGAAATGGTTGCCATGATATCAATATATATCAAACTTTTTAGTCATTTGTCTTTGGGACTATGTGATTATTCTAGAGAATAATATTAGAGTGGATTCCCATTTCCTTCCAGAAGGCATCACTAATAGCTAGATACATTTTTGCCATGAGGTGGATTTGAACCTGAGGTTACTTCAACTCATGGTTAAAAGTTTAGTTGTTTTAGCTCTCGGCTATCTCTTCCTCATCAAAATATATAAATATTTATAAATTCTGTTTGATGATAAACAAGATTTAGTTGCCAATTTAATTATTTTTATATTTGTAAACATTATCCTGTGACTTAAATATGAAAATATTGGTGGTACCACTATTTACTAATATACTTTTACTTTCTCTAACCTATATATGAAATATATAGTGAGAAAGTATTGCGACTCTAAAAAAATATCCATGTTGGGATTTCAACGGAAATACACGTTTTGAGATCTCCTGGGTCTAAAATAATGGATTTGGTAAAATGGTCTCTCTGTGTGTGGCTGTATGTCTGTCTGTGAGCAAGATTTCTCAAAAACGAAAATTTAGACTATATACGTTTGTATGTAATCTAAATTTTATATTTAAGATAGGTATCCTTGTAGCATGCACTTCGAAGCTTTTCAATAAAATCGGCCAAGGTTCCTAGTACTTTACGGATGTACTTTTTTAGTTTTTTTTTTGATTTTTTCAAAAATTTGCTCTAACGATTTTGATTAAAATTCATATATCAATTAGCTGATCTTTAAAATCTATTAATCCTTATCCGCCCCAAGATTGTTTGGGGCACATTTTACTTATGTACTCTTTTTATCGTGTTATTGCCGTTGTTAGGGTAAACGGCGGGAGTAACAGCTCTTTTTCTTAAACTACTCTACAGAAATCGATTAAATTGGCATTAAACGGTTACCCGGTGGCTCGACGAAAATCTGGTGTGGCAGCACATCACTCAGTTTTCCTTACATTAAGTAAGAGAAAAGTGTGTGATATGCGTCTAGTCTCGCCAGATTTTCTAGACTCAGCGGATCTCTAAAGACGTTATATCTATTGAAATCTACATGTCGATTTTATTTTTTGCGATCGCAATACTTTCTATATAATATATATAATATATATAGCTAAGAGAAAGTAAAAATATATCAACGAAAATGTGTTAGCACATTAGATTTTTAATTTTTTATGTAATGGTTGATGTTTACATATTGTACAAATTGTGCATTTTCAATGACAATTAGATTAGTTATAGAGTCATCGAGGTTAATATCTTACATTTTATTCTTCAATTTAGAATTAATATAAAAGAATTTTTATTGGGAATAATAACAAATAAATGAGGAATAATATTTTTATTTAATTAAAAAAATTTAATATTATAAAATCTGTAAAAATACAAAATATTTATAATTTATACATTATTTAAAATTACTTTTCCTAGCTTTTCTTTCCATGAAATCTTTTATGATCGTTTTATACTCATTGGATACACACAGGTCCTCGGCTAGCACTTTAGACGCCCTTATGCAATTTTTTTATGTCTTCTTATCTCCTTTCATTCCATTTTTAAATAAAAGTGTTTATTATTTTATTTACCCTTTAGCCTTGCGGCCCCGGAGCCTCACGGCCGTTGTTCTCCACACAACTTTGCACTTATAGAGGTTGTAGGCCTGAATTGTAATTTATTTTTGTATTTTTAGTTTAGTTTAAAAACTTCCTTCAGCTACAGATGTTGTTTCTTTGGTTTTATTCATTATATATTTTGAAGCCCTTTTATTTAACTTGCTTTGTCTCTTTCTGTATGGACAATATATTTTGTGAATAAAAGTCTTACAATTATTTAATTTTTTATTCTGAAATCCAATGTTATGAAAATAAGAGCTTAAATGTACAATGTTGGGACATTCACACTAATTACATATATAATAATACTCGATTAGATTGCTATTAGGAAATTTTTTAAAAAGAAAGTTGAAGATGTACAGATCTGATTGTAATATACATATTTAAATAAAAAAAGAGACTGGGGGCGGCGTGATTAAAAAAATGATGTTTGGTCTTTATCCCGAAATTATTCCCAAGCTCTACGTGCTTAATCTCAATCGCGATGTTTTCGTTTAGAACTAATTGGAGTGGGTCTAAAGCTCTCACCACAAAAACTGTCACTCAGTTTTAATTGAAGGGTTCTTATCAAGTCGGAAATAACCGAAAACACCCGAAACAACCGGAAAGGCTGGCCTCAAGGGCCAAGGGCCAAGACTCCGCCCCTTATACTTGACTTTACTACCTACTTGAATAGAGAGAGAGAGATCCATTGTCTTTGTAAGAAGATCCGCTTCATTTGACGGGGCTTGAAAGCACAAAACCGCTCTTTGAAATAATATCGATTTGCTCTCAAACGACAGGAAAAGAAGATCATTTTATGAATAAAAAAATCATTTTGGAATTAGCTAAGTAACGACAATATATATATGAGCTTAAAATAAATAGTATAATTAATATAACTCATTTTAAAAGGATAAATAAAAAATAAAATTTAAATTTTGATCATAATTTTTTCTCTAAATGATATACATATCAATAGTTCATGTTTAAATAATGAGCTGAAAAAATTTATCATTAATAGTTTATCCAATAATATGAATAAATCATAAATCAACATATTTTGACAAATAGTTTCACAAGGGACATCGCATAGCTTTGGAGGAAAGAGTACAGCTAGGTTTTTGATAGCCTTTCCTGGCTGAAGGACAATTCAAAAAAAAAAAAACTGTAAATTAGAGATAAAGAT
>JAAAKE020112173.1:0-16580 GCA_010014785.2 Anisolabis maritima
TATATCGTTTTCAACTTTAACAATACAGGTTTAAAGCTGGATACTTTTCTTACTTAAAAAATAGATCAGAATTAATTATATAGTCCCTATATGGAGAACATTTAGAATAATGGATAAAAGTTTTAACACTCAGGATATCTACCACGCACTCAAGGGTTCCTAGCAAGTTAATGAATAATTTGGAATTAAGAGTTGGTTAGATGAGCAAAGAAAAGGCCCCTCTTTCCTTTGTTCCTCTAAACCATGGTTCTCCAAACTACGGCCCGCTAGCATCACCAATCCGGCCCGCAATAGTTTATTTTGATTACATTGTAAAATTTACAATGTAAGTAAATCATACAAAATAATAATCAGATGTTTTTATTTAAATTAAGACTGACATACATAATGAAATTGTAATTAATGATATGAGATTTATCCTAAAAACTTACAATAAGTGACACATAGGAAATTTACATAATGAAATTAAACATTATAATTATGATTAATGAGATTTATGTAGGTATAACTTTCCACTGAATATTGTTTGCAGTTGTGGATCAAGTTAACTAGCGGAAATTATCAGCATCGACTTCAAATGCTCATCAGTTAATTTGGATCTGTAAAATTTTTTCCGAAACGAAAATTTGCGCGTAATTTAAAACTAGAGTATGTTGGTATGATGAGCTGGCTAGGTTTTGGCCCTTGGGATGTGGTGTAGGAGTGTGGGCCTTATGCTAAAAAGTTTGCCAATCTTACCCCCAAGCAGGACGATGGGCCGGTCTTGGTCACTTCAATGTCCCGGAGTCCCAACATAAAAATAAGGCAAGAAAAAGAGGGCCAGAATATCGCAGTTTCACCTTTTTCAAAGACTCCTATTCTACAGAGAATCATCTTCAAATTCATCTTTTTCTTGGTTTTCGTAGATTTCTTTTATGTAAAATTAGTAATATTTTTCTTATGATATTTCATAATAAGCCAGAAATTTTATAATTGAAATATTTCAGAGTACTTTTAAGAATAGGAAATTTTAAGCGAAAATAATTCATTTTGGAAAATACGAAATGTTATTCATTTTTTAACATGTTAGCCATTAAAGAAAAATTAGAATTAAAAAAATTATCTATTTACTTAGTGAAGATGTTGATGGAAATTTGGCAAACTTGGAGGATGTAATTATTTAATTTAAGAATAATGAGCAAGTAACACCTGCCGGTGAACCAACCTATCAGGATAAAAATAAATAAGAAGAAGCGTTAAGAATAAAATCTTTTTATCTCTTTTTCTTTATTATTCGAAATCTTTTTTAAATGCGGAAAACTTCAATTCTAAGAAAAAGAGAAAAATTTAGAAAGGAAAATATTGAGTTTTATTTTAAACCCTCCTATTTCTTTTTTTAAGACCCCTTTTATAATCTTGTTGGTTTTTTATCCCAATTTTTTAACGCTTTTTGTTTTTATGGCCCTGGGGAGCCAACATAAAAATAATTCACCAAAAGAAGTGGACCCGATTTCGCCCTTTTCAGACTTTGTTCTCATATTTCAGGCATGGAGTCATTATCAACTTCACCTCGCGACCATCTTTTTGAGCCCCTCTCGATCTAAATAGTGAAGATAAATCTTTTCATCTTTTCGGCAAGTCAACTAGACATGAACGATAAATTTGTTATATAATATAGTCTATATTACAATAATCCGTTAATACTTATTGGAAATTAAATACATTTAATCGCTTATGACGGGTGCCCCTTGGATTTTTACATTTGTAATAACCATAGTCATAGTACTCTAAGGCTCACACCTAAAATGTATGTGTTATCCTTTTCAAGGTTAGAAAAAGTCAACTTTGTGCCCCCGGTTGCATATTCAATCGAAAGGTTCATTTATTACTCAAATATGAAGATGGATGGTTTCTAAATAGCTATAGATGTCGAAAAAGTCTTTAAAAAAATGAACTGTAATGATTTAACTTTTTATTTTTAGTTTGATCCCGGCGATAGAATATTAATGAACTCTAGCTATAGCTTATCCACATCATGGATACTAAGAAAAAGGTTGAAATAAAGTACTAAAGTTGATAATGAAACGGAGCGTAGCAGTAAACTTGTAAATAATTAATTTTTATCGTATATTTAATTATGAATGTGAATAGATAAAATGTCACGCTTACTCTTAAAAGTAATTACTCAATAAAATGCTGGAGCAGCATTTTTAAGTTTGATTTCTGGATCAATGATAGACGATTAATAAAAGTTTTGTGTAAACGTAAATTCCCAAATCAAAAATTTATCTTAGATCAGTAATGCAACAACCCACATTAAAGAAATCAAAAAATTTTTTGCGACCCACCCACTCTAGTGAAGTAATGGTGATGGTGAGAGATTATTATTTAAAATAAATTCGTTTTACAGAGGACATTTTATTATATTTTAGGTACAACCTTACAAAGGATGCATATGTTTACATTTAAATAAAATTTTACAACAATTAAAAGAACTTTTCGCAACCCATCAAAAATCGACCCAAGATCTACATTTTGCTCTTCATTATTTTTAGATATTGATTGAAATTTAAAGATTAAAGAGGAGAGGAATAAATATTCGAAACCTTTAGCCCTTTTTTTTTTATAGGTTATTATGTAAATTTGATTCTTTTTGTTTATTTGAATTGGAAGTTTTAAGGTTCAAAGTCAGAAATAAATTATTTGACCTCTTTTTTGTTTTTTTTTTTCTAAACAAAAAATTTCTAGAAAAACAAAAAAAAATTAAAACTGCCCTTCAAGAGAAAATCGAATTAATATAAATATTTAATTACCTCATTGGGGGTCAATCCATGTGTGTTTGTTAATTCTCTCCCTCTTCCCCCTCCTCTGTCGTTTTCTCTCTCTCTCTCTCTCTCTCATGCCCTCAGGCCAGAATGTAATTTGAATCACGACTCTCTGCATGTATTTATGAATTTAGGTCAACAATTCCAGTAACCCTTAGGTGGAATTTAAGCATAGCATAGTATGTATATATATTATATAAATCTTTTTTTTTTTTTTTTTTGATGAGCCTATCCTCATTTCGCGACACAATAAACACAAGCAATCTATAACGTAAGAGAAAAGTTTAAAGTGCCTTTAAACTCAAAATTTAAAACTTTTTTATGGAAAATGTTGAAAAACCTTGAAAATAAATGATGATGAACATGAGAACCTAAGTTGAAAACCTTTAATTAGAATAAACAAACAAAAAAAAAAAAAAAAAAAAATATTATCAATTATATTTTTTTCAAATAAATAAATAAATAAATAAACTCGATATCCCAGCCTTCATTTGAAGGTTGTTTTTTTTTTTTTTTATAATTAATAAATAGATATTATTAAAATCTTTATCAAAAATTATAATTTGATATGAAGTGATTATTTAATGATTTAGAGTTTTTATTTAGAAGTGGATTTATTTAAACTTTAAAAAAGTTATAATATTTTTGGAATGGTGACCGGGTGCAAAAGTCAGATGCCATATGAGTATGTCCCGGATAGACCAGAGCAGCTGGATCGGTAAGCCCAATAATATTTAAAAAAAATAAATTATCTAATCGTAAATGCGTATTGTTAAAGTGATATTAAACAAACAAAAGTCACACTCCTATTTAATAAGTTAATTTCTTTGTAGAAAAAATGTGATCATTTACGTGATGCCATTTTTCAAAAAATAGCTAAACTTCCAGGATCTAAAAGTTATCCTGGTAGGCTTATTGAATGGAAGAAAGGTACAAAGTCTTGTCTTTTATTGACTTCATCAGATCAAATTCATTTAATTTGTCTTAATTGTTTTTTGTTTGTTTTTATGAATAATGTCACCAATGCGTGCAAGTAATTTTGAGTAAATCAGCGCCAAGCGTAGGATTTTAATGAATATGTAGAGTACATCATGCATGTTGAATTTTTTTAATTAGGTATTAATCATAAAAAAGAAAACAATAAAGAAAATATCAAACAAATTAATATTATTACACAATCAAAGAAAAATTATTCTTTTTTTTTTTTAAAAGTCTCTTCGACATCTGAGGTCATAAAGACTTTTAAATGATACACAATATCTTAATTAACGATACGCATATATTTATACAGGCATATTTTTTAACATCAATTGATTTAAATAAATTTTCAACGGAGAGATCCGAACCCACACCCCTTAGCTTTTAAGGTTATCGGCCACGGGATCCGTGATTAATATAATGATAAAAATGAGATTAATTATAAAAAATTTTAATAAAATAAATTGTGAGTATATTATTTCGCTGGTGGATCAAGTCAAGTGACCCCTGGCCCCCGGGAGTCGAACTCGGGATCTCCAAGCACCCCGGGGCATTGATACACTTCATTTGCACCAGACCACCAGATGCTCGAGCATCAATAAAAAATTTTATTTTATTCTATAAAAATAAATCCCATATGTTGACATTAATAACTCAAAGAAATGAAAAAAGAGTGAACTATTTTTTCATTGAAAAAAGTAAAGAGAAATGATCTCTCTGATCAACACTTAATGGGATTGGCCCTCGCTAAACGCTAATTCAATAAGTGGAATATTAAATTAAATTATTACATAAGAAAAATTAAAAAAAAAAAAGAGGGGGGAAGCGAGTTATTTTTTTATAATTTACATTTGAGAACAGAAAATGTCCTTGATTTATAAATCTTTAATATTATAATATGCAGAGAGTGTGGGGCCTATCCGTCTGTCTGTCACGCCGTCCCAAATGGAAAATATTGAAGAGATTCAACCTTGGGAGGAGAAGGAGAAGAGGCAACTAATAGCAAATAATTCATCAGTTGATAATATATATTGACCTTAGAAGAGAGAAAGAGGAGAGAGCTCTTTATTAATCTGAATTTTGTTTTTTAAAAGAAAGGTCAAATTTAGTATGTTCTCTAAATTAGTGTTGCTCATGTGGGCCCTATTTTTACTAATGAAATTGTGTACGTATCTGAGTTCTCTAGATACAAAAAAAACATGAAACAACGTTACAAAATTATGGATAGTTGCGTTTTGATTTGCTTATGATACGGGAATTTTTTTTATTTCCTCAACAAAATAAAAACACAGAATTGAGATTATTGTGCACATACACAATGATCGTTTATCTTAGTGTTGTTGGTGGCCTAAAACGGGAGTTCAAATGAATTATAAAAAATATTATAAGTGTAATGAACAATTTCATTTAACAATTTTTGTTAGAATATTTTTGTTGGAGGACTAATTGACCCGAGTTCGACCTCTAGGGGCTAGATGGTCACTTGTTCCACGAGCAAAAATAATACCATAAAAAATATGACTATGACTTGTCGAATCCGCTTTGAGGCATATACTGAATATTAATGTCATGATTCAAATGAAGAGGTCTCGAAAACTATTTAATGTCCATCTATTATAAATTAAAGCTAACAAGAGGATTGGAAAATTACAAGAAATATCAGTGACTGCTTTGCTCTTTGTATTCTCCTTCACACTTTATTTTAAAAAGATTTTAGATGATGTGCGTCATTAGTAATTGGTCGTGAAATTATCGTGAGATTCATATTATCTAATTTTTATAGTTTTTTTCCAATATGACTTCATTTTCTTGTATTTTCAGCAAAAAGACTTTGAACAGAGAAATTATCCAATAGATAACGTCAGAGAATGTTTATAAAACAAAAGTAGCTTTTTGATTATGTAAAGTGTTTTTGTCTTTAGGCATTACAGGCCATTTAGAAATTTTTACATTATTATATACATCTAGTACAATATATCTCAAAACAAAGTGGACAAAGGTTATCTTTTGATTCATCTTAATAGATTATTTGAAAGGCCAAAAGATAGTTTGTCCAATTTATTTTGAGAGCCAAAGTGAAGAATTATCTCTATGATATCATTCCAAATTTAACTGCAATTATAGTACAGAAAGATTTTAAAAATTGCCACCATTTTCATTCAATGCATAATCCAATAATTTCTAAAGAACGTTAGAGAAAATTTTTTTAATTAATTAAAAGTTTTAATATTAAACTAAGGTTTTTTAAATAAATAAAAAATTTAGATCAAATAAAAAATTCATTTCTAGAAGCTTTGAATTTAAAAATTAAACAACTTGAGGTTTTCATTGGCATCTAATCAAATAATAACTGCAGAGAATTTGGGTCATCAATCCATAAAAAAATTTTGTCCCAATTGACAAAAGGAGGTGAGGGGAGAGGCCTTAAAAAAAAATTTTGTAAAAATATTTTTAGTTGAAAAAACTACCTATTTAATGTAATAATATATTAATAATAAACATTAAGTGAGATCAATGTGTCAACGGGGATGTTCTATCAAAAAACATCCAAACAATATGAATAAAGTTGGGAGTGATTAATATAATTTACACATATGAATTTTATTTATATATTAATCAAAAAAGTCAAAAAGTTAACGAAAATTTTTATTATTATTGCGTGGCCACTTGCGGAATACAAGTAAGGGAGCGAGGGTCATGGAAGTCTGATGATTGTTATCGTGAAAGGAGGATCACCGATTTCGAGTGGGATTACCAAATCAATGGATAACTGAAATTAGAAAATGAAATTTAAAAAAATCCGTTTAGCCGATTTGGCTCTACCTACTCTTCTTAGACCGACAATTCTTTGAATACACGATTGGTTTGGAGGTGGTCACACCAGATTATTAATCATTCACGTCCCTAATTAATGAACTCTCCTCGAAAGGTAACTAAATAAATTGGTATCCAATTGATATAAATAAATTTTCATCGGACGATATTTATTTTATTGAAGATTAAAGGGTTAGTAGGAAATTTAATAATTAAAATTTCCTTTCTTCGCCAGGCCTCCCCCCCCCCCTCCCCTGCTCTATCTCTCACTTGTTGATGTTTGTTTAGTTGATTGATGTTTTTGCAGTGAATGATAAAATAAAAGCCATGAGATGGTCACCTTTACCTCCAATTTATTTAAAAAAAAAAAAAAAAAAAAAGTAATCCAAGTCACGATTATTATCTTTTTTTTTAATGACGAGTCATATTTAATAAATACCAATCTCAAGCTGCTGTGCCCCTCCTACGTAGTGTGAGGCCCGCCCAAAAGCAATTAGCAAAATAACGATTGCAAAAGACCGACAACAACCAATCGAACAACGTGATAACTCTCAAATTCTAATTATATATATATATACCAATTTGTTTGAATGTTGTTATTCCTTTATTATTTGATTGAGTGAATTTGTTTGTTCTGTTACGAAAGAATGAATTAAAATTATCTCAAAAAGTTTTTAACTTATTTTATTCAAGACAAATGAAGAAGAAAAAAAAAAAAAGTAACATGAACGCCCACACTTTTTTTTTGTTATAAATATTCAATTTTATGCAAAGTTATTTTCCTCATTTTAGTGTATTTTAATTAATAGGTTTGTTTTATATTCTTTTTAATCCTATTTATTAAATTTTTTTCAATACATGTATAATTAGAAACAAAAATTTTCAGAACTTCTCATGTTGACCATTGGAGGCGTTGCAATCACTGGAGATGATGATTTATGAATTCTTTGTAAGGGATATAACAATTTTTTCCAAACAAAGGTTATTCAAAATGATGAGGAGTACAATGTAGTATTTTTTTCGCTTAAGTTAATAGTTAAAAGATATTTTAATTCAAATGAAGTTTCTCTGTATATGAATTTTTGCCTCGTTTTAATCTAAAGTGTTATCATCGGAACTTGTAAAAAAATTCAGAACTCTAGCTTATTAAGAAGTCTTTTAAGAATGGTCTAGAGGATATTGTTCAGACAGATATACAGACAAATCACGCAAAGTTAAATAAAAGTATTTTTTTTTTTTTAATTTATATAATGACGCATTTTCATCCCTTCCCTCTCTCCTCATTATTTTAATTATAAAAATAGGGAGATGTGAAAGAAAGATCAAAATATTATTAAAAATATTTTTTCGTTATTAATTAATATGAATAAATCTCTCTCTTATTATTAAAGCTCTGGTTCCATTTTCATACGGTCAAAGGTTTAATTAAAATAATTGAATTCCAATTAATTTATCAACAAATTTATATGTATACAATTTATCGTCAATGTCTAAATGACCTCTGGTGTCGAAAGACAAAAAAAATATATTTGGATTAAAATAAAAATTTAACGATAATAATTTTAAGCTAATAAAGCCACCGTTTCAACACTTACACAAACTGCCTCGAGTATATCTAGTAAAAATAAAATATTTTAATTTCTCCAATCAAATGTGATTTTGAAAACAACCTGAATAATAAAATAAATATAAAAAAATTATTCTTAAAGATTATTTAGCTTACTTAAAGAAGATATCAAAAGGGAAAAATTTAGTCAAGATAAGATAACAAATTAAGATAACTCCTTGAAAACATTTCATTCTCTCATGATTTTATTTTGGACTTTGACCCAAAAAAATATAATAGACAGGTAAATGTTTTTTTCCAAGATTACGAGAAATTAGAATTAGATGCTGATTTAATATTTTAAACAAAAACAACCAAAAAATGATATCTACTATAATTTTGTAAAAGATAACGATTTTTCCTAAATTAGTTTTTTCTACAAAGTTATTGCATTCACAAAGCCAATTATTAATCGATCGACTCATGGAAGAAGAAGGTATTGTAATCATACTAAATAAAAATTTAATTAATGAACACAAATTTTGGGATTTAGCAGAGTATTTTCACGTGTATTTGAGCTATATTCACTTGACCAGTAACTACATAATATAGATTAAGTTATTTCATTTATTACATAATAATTTCAACTTGGCAAATTTTTGGCCCAAACCTTAATCCTCGAATGTAACTTTATTAATTGCATTTTTCAATTTTCTAGTATTTTAAGAAACAACTTTAAAGTTTATATTTAAGATCCAGTCCCTTGGAGTAGATGTAGAGGTCTCGCTTCACGTTTCAAGGGTAAGTGGTTCGCTCTTCACTCTGAGCGATAAAATTATATAAATAAATATGGATGGAGTCTAAATGGCTTCAGATGCTGCAAAAGACTTTTTATTTAATAAATTTTTGCAAACAATTGAATTGGGTTTATTATCTAATTTGAACCGATCGATCAACATTTGCTAGCCACATCAGTTTATTTTTATTTGATTCGCAAAATTAGTGTTCTTTTATTTTTGAGTAGGAGGTCATCAACACGCACCAAAGGGAGTAAATAAAATAATAAATAAAATTCCAAGATGTGAAAGTCAATCAAATGTTTTTATAAACACACATGTGTGGGCCCCTGAAGAGGTGGAAATGACACTTTCACAAAAGATACAAGAAAAAAAAATTATATATCAGAGTTTTAATTAAAGAGACACGGTTAAAATTATAATAGCTAATAATAAAGGGGCCCTACTAGATTCACTGGCCCATTTTTGCAAATTATATTATTAAAATAAATAGAAAAAAGGTATTTCCGTTTAAAAAAATGAGTTGAAAGCCGGAAGGCTCTTTTCCAAATAATTATACATTCCCTTACATCAATATTATTAAATCATTATCAATATCAAATTTAAAGCCCCTCATTATTTTGAGTTAAAAAAAATATATCTTAAAGTTTATCTTATTTATTAAACGTATAAAAGAGATCATCTAAAAATAATATATATATATGAATTTTAATTAAAATCGTTAGTGTCGATTTTGAGAAAATCGAAAAGAATTTAAAGAATACATCATAGTATTTATTACTTACTCTTTGATCAATTTTGTTCAAAACATTCGTGTTCGGACAAGGGTACACCTGGCTTAAATTTAAAGCCGTTTTTTCGTGCTTGAGATATTTTGTTTGCATACAGACACACGGACCATTTTGAAGATTCAGGAGATCATAAAACGTTTATTTCCAGTGAAATTTCGATATCAATTTTTTTGCGATTGCAATACTTCTTTATTATATATATATATTACATATTATAGATAAGAGAAAGTAAAAACTATGAAATAAATATTTTTTCTAGGAATCCATTATTATATAATAATAAATAAAATAATTTCATAAAAATAATATTTCTCTTTTAAAATATTAGCCTATTATTTTCTTACATATCAATTTAAAATATTTCTAATCAGATTATATTTTATTATTTAAATTTTTATACTATATACTAGATGCACTGCACGCAGGGACGAAGCTGCCGAGTGGACCTCATTGATTTTTTTTTGTTTCTTATTCTTAATTTTTATAAAAATAACTGAATTTTTTATTTGCAAGATTCAAATGTGAACACACTAACATCCATAAAGATAATAGCAGAGGAATTGAGTTAATATATCGAAATTTTGTATTTCTTAAAGAAATAAATGAAAAACAATACTCTCTCACTATATATTTCATATATAGGTAACGGAGAGTAAAAAAATAATATTAAGTGGATTGGAATTTTAAAGAAAAATATAATCTAAATGAAATTATAACATTATTATTATACCCGGAATTCCAGATCTATGAGCTGTACGTTCAGTTGCGTTTTTCTCCACCTGATGAACATCGGTCAGGCGCCATGATTGCGTGGGAGAAGGTTCAAGGAAGGAGAATGAGAAAGAGGAGGGAGTTCGTGGCCTTGAAAGAAAAAATTATATATAAAAAATGATTTCATTTTTAAACTTTGAAAAAAAAAAAAACAAATTTTTTGGCTAATTTAATTTTTTATGATGAATAGAATTCCTTTAATTTTTTGAAGCTTAAGAATGCCAAGTTAGTATTTCATGTAGAGTTATTTTCATAATTAAAAAAGTTTATGAATAATTGAGTAAAAAAAAAAAAAAAAACAAAGATGAAACTTGTATTTATATATAGATAGAGTACATAGATTATATTTAGAAATTATTTCAAAATAAGGGATGTCAATAATTGATCCATGTTCTTGGTTTAATCTTACATCAGCCTCAAATTTAATAACTTTAAATTTTGTCGATAATTATTAAGGTTTTTACTTTTTCTTTTTTTTTTTTTCATAATTTAGGAGAAATAAATATAGTTTATTAGGCTTATTGTAGATTGAGTTTTGAATTTTCTGAATGTAATTATTTTATAAAATAAAAAGAAAATTATTTAAATTTTAATGTTTTCTGTAAAAATTTGTACATTCTTTTTTTTTTTTTATATAAAAAATGAATGGCTGGCTTGAAAATCTATGTTCAAAATTTGTATTTAACTGGCCATGGATGGGGTTTTAGAGACTGAAAAACTCCTTTATAATAATAAAGTAATAGAATCTTGCGTTTAATATTGTCTATAAACTCCTCCATATTAATAAAACAAAATGGCTGTCTTTTAATTAAAAAAAAAAAAAGAGATAATTTACCACCTAATCATAAAATACTTAGGTTAAGCCGTTCCCCAAAAAAATCTTATTGGTTCATTCAATTAAACCCAAGCTTTGATTCGTAGCAATCTACGAATAGTTTCGTAGAATTTATACAAATCCGGGGATGTAATCCTGAATTTAATTTAATTTCAAGATATCTTCATCTCTAAGTCGTGGCTCCGCGACTACAGTCACTGCCTCAATCTCTGGAGTCCTGAAGGGAAATTAGGATAGGTGGAATATTTAAAGAGATTCTGGTCATTTGGGAACATCAGCTAATCGAGATTTGTAAAAAGTTGAAGAAGATGGTTGTGCTGTGATTACACAGAAATTAAAGTAATATTTAAAATTATCTTTAAAAAAAATCAATTTTCTTTAGAAAAGAACAAATTTGTACGATGTTATAATATATAAAATTTCTAAGCTCCAAGTTTAGCCATGACACAGTCATATAACCATTTTTATTGATTATAGTCGATGTTAGAATTTTTATAGTTTTCAATTTTATAAAAGTAACTTTCAAATAATTTCAGCCTTGTTTTAATTTAATTTTAATCGCCTTATACTAATTAAATAAAAATTGCTGATGATTTTTTTTCATATGATTATTGCATTATAAGCGATGAGCAAAAGTACGTTTCTTTTATAAATATATAATAAATAATAAGAAAAATTACTGATTAATTACTTTTTAGAAAAATATAAAAAAACTCCAATGAAATCTGACAACCCATTCCCTATAAGTATTTCCTAATCCTTTGGGTTATAATAAAAAAATCAAAACTCAGTCCAATTTAAAGAATATTCGATACTGCAACTTATCTGTCCAAAAAATAGTGAGATGTTAAATCAATTTTTAGTGAGAAAACTCCAAACAATTCGATGAATTCTTTTTCATTTTTTTTTTTTTAATAGACCTTATTTGTTAACTTGGACGAATTTCAAGTATCAAATGAAAAAAAAAAAAAAAAAAAAAAAAAAAAAAAACCCTTTTTACCGTCCCAGGAGTCTGAAGTAGCAACCAATGTTCTCTTCTATGCCCCTATCTCTCACTTATTTCTATTTCAAAAATTTAATTGTCCATTGTATAAAATTGTAGCTGTAGTCCAATCTTAAAAAATGAGTAATGACCATTCCACATTTGAATGATTTGGAGGCGTGCTCTTTTCAGGAATGCTGAACCAAATTTTTTTTAGATCTTAAATAAAAGGAAACTTAATACTTTCCTTCATAAATAAATAATCGAAAAAAAAAAATAAAAGTATTTTAGAGAAAAAAAAGATATGCTTTTTTAAACACAATATATATTAATATATATAATAGCTAATTAAATATGTCATATAATACATATTCAATTTTAATGATTTTAAAAACGTTAAAAAAAAAAAAACAATCTTTCAAATGATTAAATTCAATTGTATCTGCGGTCGTTATTTTGTTTGTAATCCAGAAACCCATTAATCGAGTTCTGTCTCTCTCTCTTTCTCTCTCAGGCAATTTGCAATCTTCACAGACTCTTATTTAATTCCAGTGAAAGTGAACTCAACAGTCAGCCATCACAGGTATAGAGCTATATAATGATTTTAGCCTTGTTCGTTTCCTCAATTAACTTTTTTCTTTTTCATAAATGAATAAAAACCAGAAATGCTCGTTCAATAGTGGCTTGTTTGTTGTTTAAATCGGTATTAAAAATTCTAACGTTATAAAAAAAAAATATTTAGTTAAGTATTCAATTAACACTAGGAGGAGAAAGTAGAAAAAGTAGATTGAACTATTTATGCTTTTGTCCGTTTTGGGAATTTGCATTTTTAAACTATTATTATAATAATCTTACTTTCATACAATCTATTTTAATTTTTATAAAAATTTCCTACTTATTTTGATTTGTTTTTAGGCTAAGTTAGGTACCTAGTTAAATATTTATGCTCCATAAGAGAAGTAAAAGTTGAAGTTTATTATGCTAATTATGAATTGACAAAATCAGCTGTTTATTGATTAGGTCCAAAACTTTAAACCTAAGTTGCTTTTAAAATTCTTTCGAAGGAATATTATTTCTATATATCAGGGGTGGCTAACTTTTGTATACCAAAGATCTACTTTTTATCTTAAAAATGTGTCGCGATCGACTTGTTGTCATAGGCGTGGTCTAAGTGGGGAGAGGGAGGTGTGAAATTCATACAATGTTTATACACGAGGTGCACTCCCGCGAGATAAACAAAATATATGTTCAAAACTACTTTTTATTTTTTAAATCACTTATTAAGTTTTCGAGATATAGGCTCATAGAGAAAATAAATTTCTAGACCCAACTTTTGATATTTGCAGCTACGAGTTCATTCCATACAGGATGTGTTTTTTCTATATATTAGTTGAATGATAACTGCATGCATACATACTGTTGCGTTTGCGCGTCGCGTTCGGTTACAAGTATAACACAATAAGTCCAGACATCGCGACTTATTGGCCACCCCTGCTATATTGAAATTCAGAGTTCCATTTGACTTTTTCTTAATAAATCTACCTCTTCGGTAGACGGGAGTAGGAGAAATTCATATTTTCTTTGATAATGTCCTTAAAAGGGGAGAAGAAAGCTAACTTATCAAATCTCAGAGTGGTTTGAATTTTAAAATTTGAACCTTCATGATGAGTTGGGTACACAGATCAGAGATATGTGAAAATATGTTATATATATTTTTGTGTATTGTAATATAAAACAACACTATCTGCCATTTTAATGTTTTATAAATTGAATCTATATATACTGTAAGTTATTATTTTAAATTTACTTTGTAAAGTTGTCTTTTTTAATTTTATTGGGTATTTCAGCTAACCTACTGGCTGACTTCCTCCCGTTTCACATATCTTTTAAAATTTGAATTCTAAAGAGCTCTACCTCCTGGTAGGTAGTGACAAGGCTTTTGTTTCATTATCCAGGGGATATGAATAAAAAAAAAAAGAAAAAAAATTATTGAATACCAATTTAAATAGGTATAGAGGAGTAAAAGGCAAATAAATTAGTAAATACAAATTATTGTCTAACGGTTTCAGATCCCGAAAGATTGTATAAAGATTTCCATTTCTTTAAGCCCTGATGAATTTACAAAATGTTAACATAATAATTTTTCTAACTCTCTTTTAATAAAAAGTTGTTGTTGATTAAGATAAAATAAAAATTTTCCATTTTGTGAGTTATTTTGATTTTTTCTTTATCTTTAAATATGTCAATTAGAATTTATTTAGAATTGTTCTCATTATTGATGAACCTAATTTTTTAACTTGGCCGAAAGAATGAATGACATTTTGAGGTCACTTGTGCCAAATTTGATTCAGCTCGTTGCAAATTTAGCGATGAGCAAAGTGAATGATGTTGCCGGTAGAGTGAAGGAGGAGGGGGGGGGGGGCTAAGATAAACAAAAACCTGTGGTCAGGGTTGAAATGACTCACCTCACGAGGGAACAGAGCAGCGTCTCGGCATTCACCATGAGTTGAGCCATATTCATTTTTGAAATCCAAAGCACAAACACAGATGAGTTGAATATCTCACTTGACATGTACTAATACGAACATAAGATAGAGTACGAGAAACAGCCACGGAGTGATCAAACAAAGTAGTACTGAAGCCATGAGGTCTGCTTCGATTCAACACCCGGCGAGATATCCGCGAATATAGTAACGTAATTGGCAGGCGGTAGAGGAGAGGGGCCACGTGTCTTGTGGTGGGGGAACCCCTCATCCGTGGAGCAATGAACTTATCGTTCCCGCTCTATCAACTCTACCTGGACTCGATTGAAGTCTCACAGCTCAAGTTCGATTCATCAATCATCAATGATCCTATTTTTTTCAATCAAAACGACAATGTTTGAAATTGTTATCAAACGAAAGACCTTTTAGTGATTGCGTGTTATATATCTAATAAATTCTCAAGCGTTATATAAATAGGGATGAAGGAATTTAATATAAAATATGTAATTTTACTAAAGTCAAGGTTGGATTTTATTAGGTTTAAAGGAAATATTTTAATAAATAAATAAAAAATTTATATTAATCAATTTTCTTAAACTTCTAATGCTACCCCTAATTGTATTCCGAGGGAGGGCCTGAATTCATGATTTACGAGCGATTCCAGGTGAAAAATTCACCTGCCCCGGCATTCCAGAAAAAAGAGTCAAATTTTAGCTCTCCCCCCCCCCCCCCCTCTCTCTCTCTCTCTGATAATTTCTTTGAATATCTGCTCAATCTGTAGAATCTGGAGATGGTGCAAATATAATTTTTTTATCTTGTTAAATTTATAAGTGGTCATGTTATTAAAAATTCTCCTTTATGTTTTGAGAGAGGTGGTGTTAGACTCGCGTAAACCAGAGTTTGACAATATATATTTCGATTATGTCGATTGTTGTCAAAAGTTCTTTTTCTTATGGCCTGGTATCGGGTTTATAAGAAAATCTCGTGCCATCTATTTCACTAATTTTAATAGTTTTTATATTAAAGATGTGCCAATCAAATGATTCGTTGGAATGATCGGGATATTTGGATCCAAATTTTTTCCCCTAACCAATTTCATGTCATCGGGGTCGAGTTTATTTCCCTAACCAAATAAGCTGCTGATCGGTTTTCTCAAACTGATAAGTCGCCTCATCCAATAAATCGGCCGACAAGCATCTGTAATTATTTATAAATTTAAATAGAAATTGTCTTAAAAAAAGATTTTTTTTATTTTGTCAACTCTCATTTTAGAAATTGAAATTAGAATATGATCCAAGAAATAATTTTATAAACTTCATAATTTTTCTTTAATATACAACCAGAGTGGATTTTTCTTTTGAACAACCATTATAAATAATATTCTTTTAAAAAATAATTATTAAAAAGAAAGATAATATTAAATATCATAAAATAAAAATATTTACCTACCTAGCCTTCGGCTGGTGAGGTTAAAAGTTAAAAATAAAAAGTAAAACATTAAAAGTGTAATGAAAAAAACGAAGTGCAAAGAATGAATGGCATGAGATTTTCCTATACTGGAATAAGTGGAAAACGTCAACTTTTGGAAGCCGAAAAGGTCATTTCAACTTCAAATTTGAAAATATCTCCTCAACTAGGAACTTTAGCAAAATAATAGAAATGCCCTGTCCCTTGGTGCAGAGGTAGAGCTTTCGCCTCACATACCAAAGGACAGTGGTTCGCTTCCCGTCCTGAGCGACAAAAATTTATTTCTATTATATTGGCTACCAATTAATAGAA
>JAAAKE020112184.1:0-16577 GCA_010014785.2 Anisolabis maritima
CGCTCATATTAGAGATCCCGAAAAACTTGAGATATATATTAGATTATTCGTTAAGAAGGAAAATTTTATTTTATTGTATTCATTCAACCAAAATCAAGTAAATAATAATATTTATTTAATCAAAAATGTTTTTGCATTTATTTTTCTTTGACTCCGAGCTAGCTCTCTATCAATTATCTGTTAATTCGTTGCGCCTTTTGGTTGCCTTATGAGTTCCTGTTGGAGTATAGGAAAAATGATTTCAAACCTTATATTTTACGATTTATTTTATTATTAGGATCAAAGTGATCGATTGAAATTAATAACAATAATAAAGCAACAACTAAATTGATATAACAATGAAATAATTACAATCTTACTATAGTAAGTTTTTTTTTTTTTTGGCGATTTAATTAAAATTTCTCTAATGAAAGACAAATTGTTGGAGTTTATTTATTTATTTGGTAAATGTTCATTAGTATTAGAGAAGGAGGAAGAAAAGACTTTTCCCTTTATATTAAAGTCAGGAGGTTTTTTTTTTATCGATAGAAGTCAAAGAGTTTGCACAGACACAAAGAAGAACGAACGAACACCGCCTAAAGTTTATATACTCGTTGATTCCGCTCGGCCTCTTCAATTACTGGCCACCACCGCCGCCCAGAAAGGAGTCGTTGTTGTTGGAGAAAATCAACCTCGAATAAAAAAAAGGACCAAGTTAAAAAAAAAAAGTCTATTGCGAAATCATCGCAATCGGCCAATTCTTAGAATAAAAGCAAAAGTCAATTAATTGTTAAAAGCAGCTTGAAATTTATTTAAAAAAAAAAAAAAAAAAAAAGTTTGATTTAGACCTATAAGAGAAGATTAAATAACGTTAATGGAGGAAATTATAAGGTCATATAATCTAAAAGTGAACAAGGATTTTTTTTCAGAGAAAGTCACCTGGATTAGGAATAAGGGATATTTATTTAACTTTCATCAACGTTTTCCTGGACTCTACGTCGCCCATCATCAGGAATTTTGATCAGTTACAAAACTACGATCATAAGATATTGAGAGAAGACTCGTTGACTTAAAACTTCAACTCAACGTCTATTTCTCAACCTCTTTGCTTCGAGAACAAATATATTTTTGCACGTGACTCATTTTTTATCCTACTTAAATGTATTTCCTCAATTAAAATTTAACGTAAAGCATAGCTTGATCTACACATAATATTGACATAAGAAAAGGGTAAAGGATATGCTGGCATATACCGAAACTCACGCTCTTGCGTTGGTACCAACCTTATGTATATAAAATATCTTTATAGAGACTTTTGCGCAAGTCTTTTGCTTGCACAAACAAGAATGCACAAATTATTTGAACGTTGTTAACCCCCCAACAAGAAGTTCCTCGCTTGGCATTGTATTCAAGTATGTTTTAATTGAATGTCCATTATATGACATTCTAAAGAAAAAATATATAAGATTGAAGATTTTTACTTATTCTAAATTTATGTAACAAGTCAATAATTGTATTTTAAATTATGTAAATTGAAAATGTACCGAAACATATATGTAGCGAGAATATACTTGCAAATGAGAAAAACCAGCAAAAAGAGGAGTATTTTATACATTGTTTTTATACATTTATTTCACTCCCTTCCATTTTACTTTTTTTTATTTTGTTACTTATTTTGATGTTACGTCTTAAATCATCAGACATTATTCTTAAAAAAATTTAGGAATAAAAATTCAGAATATTTATTTCATCTTCATCAACGTTTCGTTACTCATCAACACAACCTTAAATCAATTACAATAATAAATTACATATATACATAATTTAAGAATGTAATTTTTAAAAAATATTTCCTGCGTCCTTTCTCTTTTATTTGATGTTCACTGTTGAAGTTTTTCTCTTCTTTTTTATTGTGTATGTTTTATTATTATTATGATTGTTATTATTTATATTGTTTAATTGCTTTAAGGCTCTGATGTTGAGAGTCGAAACGTTGATGAAGAGGAAATAAATATTCTGGGTTCTTATTCCTCAATTTTTTTAAGAATGATGACTCAAATAGAAATCAATTAAGAAGTCGAAAATACGTAACAAAATAGAAAGGTATAACGGAAGGGAATGAAATTAATGTATAAAAACGAGCAGCTGAGGTCATAAAAAAAAAGGACGCCTCTTCCTGCCTTCTCATTCGATTGGCTCGATTTATTCGCTATCTTATTGAAAATATTCCTTGGATAGTATTATCCTATTAAATTTAGCGTTCGGCGCGCGCGAGGTTTTATAACGAAACTGCTTCTTCTTCGGTTAATGGCTTGGCTCTATTAATCCCGGGTAGTGCCCTTGCCTCCTCGTTCGCCGTTCGTCGTGTGATCGCTTATACGAGGCAATAAAAACCGTTTTGGATGACATCGTGAAGTAAGAAAAAAAGCGTTGGGGTTGTTAACGTCTCGAGATGAGCTCACTCACCCTTCAATCCCTGAAAAGTCTTAAATTCCCCGAAATGATCCATTTTTGCGGATTCGGCCCGATTTTTTGAATTGGTTTTTAAGGGGAAGATCCTCGTGTCAGAGGGATAAAAAGCTGGGAGAATTCGTGCCGCATTAAAACAATCAAGAAAAATATGGTGGGTGAAAGTTTGAAGTAAATCAATAGACAATCACATAAAGAGTGACCGTAAATTCAAATTTGTAAATCATAAGATATCTTGGTTGGGGTCTTGGGGTTCGAGTCCATTTCAATCAAATTCACATTTGAGAAAAGAAAAATTGGCAAGAAAGCCATGAAGAAGATAGAGGAATCCAAATCACGCCGCCCCTAAAATTACAACAAGCTTGACTTCAATAAAGTCATTTACAATTTTAATTATTTCCCTCCTTTTTTTTCCCCCTTTTTTATGGTGAGTGAGGAAAGGAAGGAGGAAAAATCCATTAAAAAAAAAAAAAAACAAAAACAAAAAACGATAAAGTTACAAGTTAACTTACCTAGGCTATTGTATTCTTTTTATTTTATTCTTTATACTATTATTTTTTATTCTTTTTTTTTTATTGTCTATTGTTTATAACATTATTATTTTTTATAACATTGTACAATAATAGTAAAGATGAAGGCTGGGTGGCTACGGCGGTCAGTGAATAAATTAAAAAAAAAAAACTTACCTCTGCCAAGCGACAAAATTTAATTTAAATTGGTTTAAATAAATATGGACAGAGTCTAATTGGCCTCAGATGCCGAAAAAGACTAAAAAAAACTTATCTAGGTCGTAAAATAACCTGCGTCTCGCAATCGTCATAAATATAGTAAAATAACAATATGCAAATTTGTGGAAATAATCAGCCACTAGCAGAGCAACTTTTGACTAATTTGTATAGTCATCCGACACTTCTTCTATGCTGCGTATTCAAATTCAAACCAAATATACCCATATTATAATACTTTCATTGCGTAGCTATTGTACCTAATAGGTTTATTTTTATCGTAATTATATATGAGGGAGGGAGATTTTAATTTGATTTCTTTTGTACCCTCACCATCAATCAAATTATTACCAAAACAACAAATGAGTATCAAAAAGTTTTCTAATTGCTTTTAAAGGTTTTTTCCTCTTCCTCTCTAAAATGAATTATTCTCTCTCTATCAAAACGAATTAGCTACGTTGAGGGGTTTTTTTAATGAAGCAAGAGGCACTTAATTTATATTTTTTTTTGAAGATCTTCTAAACAATCGCTTGTTTTTTTTTAAGTCTTTTCGGCATGTGAGATCTTATATATATTAAATATTATATAATATATTTATTTACTATATGAATTTTTTAGACATATTTATTTACATCAATTTGCATCCAATTGATATAAATAAATTTTCATGGACTGCCTGGGAACCAAACTAACGCCCCTTGGCTTTTAAGATTAAGAACATTGACATTGTTAATCTCTCAGCAAAGTTATTGTTTGAAGAAAATTTCAAAAAGAGGTTTTATATACCGTCCGGTTTGTTACCGACCGATGCAAAAAATGAAAATTTCAAATTACTATTTTAATTTTTGAAAAATTTTAAAAATCTTAATCAACTCTTAAATTTTAATTTTTGTTAAAAGACGATAAGCTGAAAGAGTAAAAATTTATGATGGGGGTTCAGGATTTCCATAATCTCTCCCCTCCCCCCACCTACTATTTATTATTAGTTTCTTCTTGCATTGTATTAATTAAATTTTATTCTCATATAAGGTTAATATCTATTCTAAGTTCGAGTCTTCGAGGAGGTTCACCCCTCCCTCGTAATATGCTAGAGACGAAATAAAATAAATAGCTTTTTGGAAAAAAGCCAGACTTAAAAGAGAAACGCAGATTGTCCGTCGTCGTCATTAACGATGATGTCATAATCTTCCAATAATAATAATAAATTGATTAAGACTAAAAAGACCCTTTAATATCATTTGCAAATAAATTGTGATAAAGTAGAAATTATTAAACTTAAAGGGAGGGGAAAATATTGATTTACGCTAATTAAACTAATCTACATATTGATTCAAGTTAATTTAGTTTTGGCATCATGGGTTAATAATGCCCGATAAATATTTTATGAAGATATAGAAACTAAAGATATAAATTAATTAATTATTTGACAAATAATGGAGTGAGAGAATATACTCACTCTACATTACAATAAAGGGCAATAAATATCACCCTATCCGCTATATAATAATTAGCTAATATATAATAAAAATACTACAACTAACAAAGCATACGCAAATTTCTCTTATCTACTTAGGTAATGTGATGTGCTGTCACACCAAATTATTTTTTGCAGTCACTACCCAAGACCTAAATAGTATTCTCTCTCTCTCTCTCCCCCCTCCCCCTCCCCAACATTCTCACTATTGATAACTTTATAAGCCAAAGAGTGGTTCGTAGTCCGATGGCCATTTAAATCAGTAAGATAGCAATTGGTATAAATAAATATGCCTTCATATGGATAATTCATATCGTAAATAATTGAATTATTTAAAATCTAATTGGCCTCAGATGCTGAAAAGAATTTAAAAATTTTTTTAAATATTTATAGTTTGATACCATGACAACGAGTCGTTCCATCTTTTCTATAAATATCTTCAAACTTCAAATTGAAGGCTCCACATTTGCGAGTTAGAAAATGATTAATACATCTAATTTCTAATATGCAGAGTCACTTAAATCAAAATTGTTAGATTGATTTAAGAGAAAATCACAAAAAACTTAAAAACGTACAAGAGTAAAGTGGGTCCCAAAGCAAATTTGGGACGCTCAAAGCTTAGGATATTTCAAAGAGTTTCTAAAAACTAAATCATATATGAATCGTATAAGCGAATGAGCGAAGTTTGAGAAAATTTACAAACATGATGTCTTGGGTCAAATAACTCGTGGTCACTGCTGAATGTATGTTTTATAGTGATACCTCAATATTCTCTCCCTAAATTCTTGATGATATTAATTTAAGTTCAATAGAAGAAAAATAGAAGGGAGGGGGGAAAATGATTAAAGTCGGCAAATCAAAGTGAGGAAAGAGAGAAGGGAGAGGGAAAGAGGGAGAGAAAGGTCTAATTACAATGCACGTTCAGAAAGCAAAGTTTAGGGAAAACACCCTCTCTCTCTGTAATAGAAGAAAGAGTAGGTGACCGAGCGAGCGACCACAGCGACCGCCAACAAAGGCAGATAAAAAATCATCAATCACAGGTAACTAGCTTAATTATAATAAATATTTAAAATCTCGCAAATATAAAAAAAAACTTGATAATAAAACATAATTAAAATTATTTTGTCATTTGCGGATGGTAGAAGGCGAGTATAGAGGTTAAGGGCCTCTCACTCCAAAAAAAAGTACACCGGGAATGGGCCATTGAGTCCGAAACTGGTGATGGGATTTGGTGTGTGCTAACAGTGCACGAAACACCAGGGATGACCAACCGGGGAAGGATTCTTTTGTTTTTATGCCTTTAAAGGCTTTTCCCTCAAAAAAAAAATTACTTTTGTAATTTTCTAAACAAATATTAAATTAAATTGATAATATAACTAGCTGCGGAGCCCACTATAGGCGGCTCCAGCAAACCGGGACCTGGACCTCTTCGTTTTTAAAATTCCCTTATAAAATAATATATTTTTTTTTTTTTTAAGTCAACATTCAATAAATATAAATATATAAACACTAAACATATAAAAATTTTTAAATACTGGTGGTTGAAGGCTGAAATTTTATATTTTGAGAATGTTAATCATTTGTCCTTAGTCTCAGATTTAGGTTCATTTTAGGGTATATTAGAGATCCTTGTCCTAGAGTTCAGACATGTTAAAAAGCCTAAAGAATTGATAATTTCTTCACTTGATACCCATAAATGACTGATTTTTGATGATATACATATGAATGTTAATTTCCTCGCCACACTTCAGGTTTAAAGAATTATTGCATATTGGCAATCTGATTTATATTATTTAATAGAAAATAATTGTTGTACGTCAGTCGGTAGCTATAGAAAAATGATTTTTCTCAACATAGTAAATATATTTAAAGATAAAATAGCCTTCTAGATGAAGTTGATTAAAAATATATATAAAAAAAAATAATTATTCAGATAATTGTTAGTCCACAACAATTAAAGAGGTTTGAGGAATATCCGTGTTAAAGAATTGTTTATTTGATTCAGTATTTTCTGAGATTTCCTCATTTAAACAAATAAAAATGAATTATATAATAATATAATTAAAAAGAAATTAAATCCCTCAAAATTTAAAATTAAAAATTTTTATTATTTCTTTTTTCAGAATTTTTTCTTTTTTCTATTTCCAAGAAAGAATCCAATCATCATATTAAAACAAAAAACTTATTCCAATCCTTTTCACGTCCTTAGATGTATATAGTAGTTTTGCGTGATATTATTGAAGATAATAAAATAATCTCTTCTTATTTAATTTTTTTTTTTTGTAGAAGAAAGTTATAATTGAACAAGCCAAAGGACATTAACTTGTTAATAGTCTTTCCTTGAGAGGGATTTTAACTTTGAATGGGTTCAGTGTAAGTTAACTTAACCCCTTTAAATGCATATCTTTTTTGCCCTCATGTTCATAAAATTTTTAATTGGCTTAAAGTGTATTTTTATTACTTTTAAAAATTTGTTAATTTCTTTATCTTTTTTTTTTTTAGACATATTAAAAATGTTTTATTTTCTGATTTTTTTTTTCTGCTTTATGTTTGGGCTTTATCAAAAAATATCACCGTATTTTGAGTATAAAAAGGAGTGTCTTTTATAAATATCTACACGATGGACCAATGAGAATTTAATTTATCAATCCTTGATTATGATTCCAATTCCTCCACTATTAGTCCATTTTTAGTGGAATTCTTTTCAAAAAGAAATGAGTTCTTTCCTCGCTGCCTTCAAGAAAAAGTTCCGTCTGATCTGATGGGATAATCAAAAAATCATTTATCATGTTTTATTACATTTACTTTGTTTTAAATTAATAAAATTTTAATAAAACCCACTTGGCTTGTGAGAGACATTTACATCATTCATTCAGGATGTGCTTTCAACTTTAAAATCAAATTGAAATATCTCAGCATTTATATTAAAATATCACAATAATAATATCTAAGTGCTTCATCAGAATTTTGTTTCATATTTTTGCCTTGCTTCTCAAAAAAAAATTTTTTTTTAATGTTGACTTAAAATCGTTTAGGTCAATGGGAGCTGGGATCATAATCACAGATGGCTTCTCTCCTAAAAAAAAAAAGGGAAATGTTTGAATCAAAGAAGAAGTAGAAAGAGAATTCCCAAAAACAAGAACCCCGAATAAAGGGAAAGTGAAAAAAAAAGTTTAAAGTTTGTTTCTTGTGTGATGCACACACATGGCTAGCAACTTAAGACATCATCCAATATATATACGAGAAGAGGAGAGAAGAACATATTCACACATTCACACACAAACAGATCAAGTGAAAAAAAAGAAAATTCTTTCCAAGTTCAAAAAATCTTATCTCAGTTTGGAGAGAGTGAGTGAGATCAACCAACCTATTGAAAAACTTAACATATGACGTTTTCTCACCTTCTATTCTGTTTGAAAAAAAAAATATGTATATATATATATATATATTCTATTTATATTGACAAATGATTTTATATAAAAATAGAAATTTAAAATGCCTTCTCACTGCTTAAACTATTCAATGAATCTTTTTTAAATGATTTATAATGTTTTTTTCTTCCCTTTTACAAGATGCCTTTTGTGATTATAATCCCAGCACTTTCAATCATTTGTATATTATTTAACTTTTTATTTAACTTTCAATTTTACTTTCCAAAGGAATTAAAAAATAAAATTAAACTTAAATTTCAATGATACATTTAATAACGTTATGATTGAATTATACTGTTAATTATAAGATTTTTTAATTTTTTAAATTCAATTTAATTAAGTTTCCACGACTGAACCAGATAAAAGACCAACCTACAATTCGTATATATTGGAAAGAGAAAAAACAAATTTATAAGGATTGAGTCCCGATCAAAGGTAGGTTTAATAAGCCCTTCCCTTTGGGAAATTATAGCTAGTATAAAAATTCATCGCTTGTGTGCATTAAAAAAAATATGTATATCAAATTAGAAGACTAACAATAATCAGTGATTATTTAATATTATATAAAAAACGTCTCTTGTTTCAACCCGAAATCTAAAATTACACTACCTAATTTATATCCATTATAGCTGTTAACTATTACTTAGTAAAGTTTAGTTTAATTTTGGTTTGAATTTAATCCAAAAGCGAAGAAGAAGACAGAGAGAGATAGACACAAAGTAAACGTAGGTAAGCCCTAAGTTGTTCGTTCGTTCTAGACTTGATTGTATTTTCTGCAAAGTAGAAAGTACTAGATGGGTGGGTGAGTGAGGAGATCCAAATGAATGAATCAATTAATGAAAGTGAAGAGCTGTTCCGTTTGTTCAGCTCTTGAGAGAAATGTCTAGAGAGTCCCAAAGGGGGAGTGTGAGTATAGATCAGGGATTTTATTTACATTTTACCAACACAAGAGGTCTAGGCAATTTCTTTGATAGGTTGAAAAAAAAATCTCTTTTCTAACCTTTAATTATTTTAAAAATTAAGTAGCAATCAATTTCCAAAAAAGGGGGTAAGAAATATAAGTGGATCTCTACTAAAAAGAGCCCTAAATAATTATATTTAAAAAAAAATCCGACGAATATTTGAATCCAGAAAGTTCGGAATAAACACTTATGACATTTGTAAAACAGTAGAACAAAAACTATACCTTAGCTGTTTTGGACAAAAGTGATGGCGTTTGTTTCTGAAGGCCCTTAAAGGATTTTACTATCCAAGTTGATAAATGATAGGTTAGACACACTATGCAAAAATTTCTTACTCTCCAAACATATCTACCAGTATATCTTAATGGAACCTTTCATACATGAAGAAAGTGAAGGAATGTTAAATAAATAAATAAATAGCTTATTAGCAAATTTCAAGGCGATCGATTTCGTTATTTAATAGATAACGATAATTCTCTAGTATATATATAATTTAATAGATAAGATTTGAATTAACACTAATTGATATGAATATATATGTGAGAACTTAAATTTCAGACTCAGTCAAATAGAATGAAGTGTGATTGTTGTTTATATAAATATTGATCATTTTGATATAGGCCTGATGATGTTATATTAAGTAACCTAATCGTTCGCCTCAAAATTTGAAATTTATTTACCTGTACGTCATATACATTCCTTCACAATCGCTAAATGGAGTTCTTTGTCAAATCTACTTTCATACATCTTTTTTACCTTATGAAAGTATTTATTTTTCCTATAAATAAAGCACTTTAATTGCCAATTCAGAGATAAAGATAACCGATTTTTCCTACTCTATCAATGATGACTTTTTCTCATGAAGGAAACTACAAACTGCCTTCACGCATCCCAAAAAAGTTACTCCCTCAAGAACAGACTCTAAAGAATTGCATCTTCTATCTTTTTTTTCGGTCTATCCTTCATGTTTGCCCCTGTTTTGCTGCACATCAGTAAAAATAAAAAAAGAATAATATTAACATTAACCCTTTGGAATATTTCTCCAAATTCGTTGCAGAATTTCCATATTTATTCCTTTTCAAATCAATTTTCATTTTTCTTTTTTTTAAGTATTTCCAGACAACATGCCGGTACCAGAAAGGAGGAGGGGTTAAATACATTATTCTTTAAAAAGAGGGTCAAAAACAAAGACTCCCTAACTACACGCTCTTCCTATCATAGCTTCTATACAACTTTTAAGGGCAATATAAATTCACTGTGAATCGTTTCACAAAGGAAGACGTGGAAGGGGAGGGCAAGTGTTAGAAAATATCGTATAAAATGACCGACCCTTTTGTCTTTCAGAGAGAGAAATTATTTAAATTCAAACAAAAGGGACTACTGGTCATTCAGTCAATCCGAGTTGAACTAAACTCTCCCCTAATAGTAAAACAATTTTCTAGAACACCTTAATTATTATTATTTGAACCCTTTGAGAGTAGCTTAGTTTAGAGTAGTTACCATTCTCTCTCTTTCCTCAATCTAAATATTTATTTTTGATTAATAAGTGCTTGGTTAGCTTACTTACTTTATAATTTAGAAAATTGATAAATTTTTTGTTTCATCTCTTGAGAAGGAAACTTCTCTCTTTTTAAGTGGATGAGTAAATATTAACTGCTTTGACCAAAAAGAAGTGCAAATAAAAATGAAAAGTCTCTTTTAAAAGGAGAGTCAATTCATTATGGTTATTATTAATCATGATATGCTGCGCTGTTACGTCTTACGGCTAGTAAATTATATATATATCATATATGGCTTTACATTATGAAATAATGTTTAAAAACATATAATTAATATTTATTAATTAATACATCTGAAAAAAATATTCTATACCCGTCGAGGATCGAACTTGGGCCTCTAAGTTTCACATACGTGTGCTAACCACTAGCCCACCATGACCAGTGAGCTTTTTATTAGAAAGCTAGTTGTAGTCAGGATTACTAATTTCACCTTAAGCGAGTCGCAATCTGGAAAAGAATTATAGAGGTTAATTTAATAAATAATTAATTATATGTAACATATGTGGGTTTAAAAACATATAATTATTAATATATTATATTGTATTATCATTATTATTATTATTATATATTAATTAATTCTCATGCTTGAAAAAAGTAGTCATAGTAGTGTAGAGGTTAGCACGCTTGGGCATAAACTGAGAGACCCGAGTTCGATTCCAGGATATGGCACATTTTTTTCAGGGAAATGTGAGTTTGTAAATATTAATTATATATACTGTATTTTTGTATATTTATCCGGCATCTTGTCCCAAACGAATAATCCTATCGAGATAATATTTTGCATTTTGCATATATTAAAAATCAAAATATCAATAAGGAATGTTAAAAGGGTTACGAAAATTCTAAAAAAAAAAAAAAACAAATTTTCAAGTTTTCTATTAGCAAATCATTATTATATAATATGGGTTCTTTTTGGTTTTACATCAAAAATATGCTTCAAAAAAATTATTAGAAATTGAGATAAGAATGTATTAAATCTTGTACGACATCTTTAGATTCCGTCCATATTTATTTAAATTAATTAGTAGCCAATAAATTGTATCACTGAGAAAGCGAACCACTGACCTTTAGAAGACGAAGCAAGAGCTTTACCTTTTCTACAAGGAAGAGATAAAAATTAAGCAAATTTTTTCTCCGAGGAAAACAAAAAAGACGAGTCCTTCTCTCTCACTTGCTATTTGTCCCTTGTGTCGGCAAATAAGGGAAGATTGAAAGGGAAATGACATTGGAGGCGTCGTCTTTGATTAGCTTGTGCTGCTGACTAGTAACAACCTCTTTGGCAACAACAAAAACAACAACAAATGCCCCAAGGCGTTCATCCTCTACTCTCCTCCTTACCTTAACTGACCCTTAGTCAGAATTCAAGTCCAAACACCTTCACACCCCATTAACCCACAAGGGACGTTTGCTTGTTGTTGTTATTCTCTCTCTCTCTGATCTATCAGTAATCGCAAAAGAGATCAGGTACGGAGTGTGATCATCAAACCCAATTCACCAATTCCCAATTCGACACCAATAAAAAATCTCTGATTTAAAAAAAAAAAAGACTCCCTCTCAAATACGCCAAAATACTCTCTCTCTCTCTCTCTTTCGCCCTTCTTGATCGTGCCCTCGAGGGAGTCAAGTGAAAAGGTATAGGGTGATACCGATAACAACAATTTTACAATACAAAAAAATATTCGGCGTCATTTAGTATGCGAAAATATTTAATTTTTATTTAATTTTATTTATTCATTTTTTTTTGTTTTTTGTTTTTTGAAATACAAACATCTGTAGTTCAAATAATTTTAATTGGATGAATTTCAATATACAAAAATAAATACGAAAATACAAAACACTTATTCTAACATCTATACTTTTAACTAAATAATTAAAATTTAATTTTTATAGAATAATAATTCGGAGATTGAATTATTCTGGAAAACTATTATTTTTTTGCAATCTTTGATAAATGAAATAATGAATAAAAGGATAAATAAAAATTAATTTTATTTCCACAAATCGTTGCCATTATCACGCCATTAAAAACAAATGTAAGAAAAAAAACCCAAACAAAGTATTACATTATTAGTAGAGTAAATTTTACCAAAAACTCTGAATCCGAAACTAAATTGACTCGGTGGAGATTCATGTAATATTCTTAGACAATGCTTCCTTTACAAAAGAAAATATCTCCGTATTATCAGTTCCGGTTTTATCCTTAGACAAACTTAGAAGACTTTCTATCAAACAAAACTGTAATTGTAATATATTCGTTAATTAAAATATAAATATAAAATTTTTCTTGTTTATAGATCCCCTGGCTTTGTTATTTTCACTAGATCATCTAAGTTGGATCGAGGAAAGCGCATAAACTTTTCTTTCCCTAGGGGCGCCAGGTACCCTTGCACCTGCCCTGTCTATTATTAAAATCGATTTACAAAGCCCTTATTTTGTATGTGTCTAAAATCAAATTAAAAATTTATTCGTTTATTTGTTTAGAAAGAACTTTAAATATTAATAAGTTATTCTTCATCATCTTAACATAATCTAATTTAATTAATTGATTTAATAAAGTCCTGTCTCTTGGTGCAGAGGTAGAGATCTTGCTTCACGTATCAAAAGTCAGAGGTTCCCGTCCTTAGCGAAAAAAATTTGGCTATCAATTAATAAAGTCTAAATGACCTCAGATGTCGGAAAAAAAAGCCAAAGTTATCGAAGAAATCAACAAATATCGCCGAAATAAACTTTCTTACTAAAATATGACTGCCTTTAAAAATAATATATTCCTTGAGGTCTCGTCTATATAGTCATATAATGACTGAGACCAATCTTTGATTTTTTCTTTTAGATTACCGAGTGTATTTTGGTTACACCCTATAGTTCCTCTCAACGTCATCATCAGACGAGGGAGACGAGAAGAAACATCTGATCCGATTTGGTGCTGATTGAGCTTGAAGAAGAGAAATAGATGCTTGCGTTAACCCTTAGAGATGAAAATTTTCTCTCTTTTTAATGACAAAAAAGAGAAAGTAAAAAAGGTGAACTTTTTAATCTGACTTTAAATGACATTTAACAAAAGTGAATGAGAATATCTCTTACTTAGTAAGCACTTTCTTTCTATCTTAATCCAAAAAATGATTCTCTATTATTTTCCTCTACACGCAAATTGGTTGGAGTTTTTTTTTTATCGAGGTATGGTAAAGTTTCACTATTCTATTGATCGACAATTTTTTATATTGCTTAATCGATTTAATTTATTAGATTATTTAAAAGTTTGATTTATTATGCATATTAAAACGAGGTTGAGATCAAATTAACAATCACAAGAGACAACTTTAGTCAAAAGAATTAATTGTCTTTTGTTTTATATAAATATATAAATCCAAATATACACAAATATGTTTAACGCCAAGGTTCATGTAACAAATTTTTGAAAAAAAAAAACTTTTGTTACTTAGATGGGTTTTTAAAGAAAAACAAATTTAATATAGCTTATCTTGCAACATTTTTAATTTTGAGGAAGATCTTTTGGGATGAAATCTTTTAAATTTAAAAAAAAGGAGGCTTCTTTTTTAATAATACTCTATAATTCTACTGTTTTTTTAGTATGTAGTTTTTATATTGACGTCATATATGATTAAAAATATTCTCCTTACAAAAATCATAATAGCTCAATGCAAACATTTTTAGAAAATTCAGACTTTAAAAGCCTTTAAAGAAAAATCTTTAAAAATGTTTCAGTCCCTTCAGCCAGAAAACTAAATGGAAATAAAACATTCACCAACCAGCAAAGCCAATTGACTGGTCGAAGTGATCTTAACCCTGAACAAAAAATTAATATGTATAAATCGTTGATTAGTTCTCAACAAACATATGATGGGAACAAAATGCAAAAAATTATTTTTTTTTTTTTAATTTTCCCAAAGATAAAATTAATTCTTATCATAAATGTTCTCAGCTAAAAAAATAATGTAAATCTGGAGTTTTTACATGATAAATGAGAATTGTTTATTTTCGATTTTTAAATTTCAAACAGAAAGAACTAGAGAAAGATAAATAAAGACACAGAAGAACGCATGCCCCCTCCCCTTTTTAATTAATATGAATATAATATAATGAGAAATAAAAAATCATATATTTTTTTCATTTAAATGTTTTTTATGAATTACCTCATTCTTTATTTTTGGTTAATTTAAGAAATTTTCTTAAAGAGTAATTTTTGTCAACATCCGGCTGAGAGTTTTAAAAAAAAAACAAAAAAGTTTAGACTCGAATAAGCAAAAAATTCTCAAATAAACAAATAAATAAATAAAGCGAGTCAATTTGTGTATTCCCCTCCTTCTTTCTTTTCCTTTTTCCTCACTCTCCTTCCCTCACTGACCATTAGACAGAAAACTATCCCTTTAAGCTGTTTTTGCCTCATTTTCCAATTTTCTTATGATCTCTACACTCGTATCATTAAATCGCTGCGAGATCTTTTTTTTTTTATATATATATGAACATGCTATAATGACATCAATAGTGGCTTTAAGAGAGTGATAAAATATAGATCAAATGAAAAAGGAGGCAAATTTTGCAATTTGCATTCAATCGAGTTCATAAAATACCATAAAATAATAATATTTAATAGTCTTGGAAATGACGCATATTTTCTATTGTTAGTTGACAATTTCATGTTGATAGTTAAAAAACAAAAAATATAGATAATCTACATTTTCAAAAATATTCTTGCCAATAATAACTTCATGAATTTTTATTAAAATTTAAATTTAATGGTCCTCCCATTTCGCTCGTCAAACTTAAGAGAGACTCACTTCGCCTTCAAAGGCTACGTAAAACAGAAGAAAAAGTAAAATCTCGCTTACTACATAAATAAAAAGTATAAAATTAATTGGCATCATAAACGGAGATAGCTATTTGTTTCAAGACGAGATTTTGTATTTTAAGCCATCGCATAACCTAAACAAAATCAATCACAATATTAATTGTGTAGTAAATAATCATATAATTAATAGTTAGTTGACAATTTCATTTTAAAAGAATTAAAAATCTGATAATCAGACAATAGAAAGATATCGCCATGTTTATAAGGAAGGCGCCAATTTGTTAGTTTCAAAAAAAGACACCGTCGAAATCAAATTAACAAGACACTACATTAGTCAAAAATTAATTATTTTTTTTGCAGTTAAAATAAATATCTAAAAATAAGATACATTAAATACTTAATAAATTTTATCGAAAAGATAAAAAGAGAAATTTTTACGCAAATAGTTTTAATTAAATAAAAAAAATTTTTGACTAACGGTGTTTTTTTAATTTGACTCCCAATGGTGAACGACAAGCCCCATCTTAGATTTATAAAATATAAATAAAATGCAATAAATTTTTCTTTTATTTTAATAAACTTGTTTAAATTTAGAAGAGAAAGAGAGAGAGAGAACAATAACAAATTTGAATAAGGGCTTCTTATTGCTTGTGGCCCTTTGGATTTTGCCACCCACCTAACCATAGAGGGAGTCATGCCCTTGCTTGCTTTCCTCCCAATTTTCTAATTTATTTTTCGGACAATCATTTGTTGGGTTTCATTGACCGGACGTGCGAATTGCCAACCAAGTGAGGGAAAGAAAACCTCTCAAGGCCCTTTGAATTTTCATTTCAATAGAAATTTTTTCTCTCTCTTTTACGAGCGAGTTTTGTTATAATTTAATGAAATTTCGATATTAATTTAGAAATAAAAAAAAAAAAAATTATAATGTCCAAAGTCAAAGAGAAATTAATTTTTTTTTTAATATTTTGAAATTAAAATAAAATATAGCTTTATTCTTTGATTAAACTTAAGCTTAAACCCAGATTAATTTTTTTTTTTAAATCTTTAAGTCCCTCGGTATCATATATTATTTACACTACTTGTTATCCAGTCATATTTATTTATACCAATTGCTTTAAATAAATTTTCATCGGACTGCCTGGGATCCGAACCCACATCTCTTGGCTTT
>JAAAKE020112195.1:0-14028 GCA_010014785.2 Anisolabis maritima
TCGTTTAAAACGAGATCTCTGCCATCTCTGTATTACTTACCTCCCTTTTCAGACCGTCCTCGTATAAAAAAAAGAGCTAAATTTTTTTTTTTAAACATGTACCATCTCAATATAAATAAAAAATGAAATAACTGGCGTTGCCATTAACATGACGATATATCACTTTGGAATATGAAATAATATTTTAAACATATTTATAATTTATTAAAGCACATCTCCGAAATAAATTGAATATAGCCGGGATCTGAATCCAGACCTCTTGCTCTTGCTTTCTGGCCGAGTGTCTGATTGCTTACCAACAATATCCATCAGAGCTGATACCAATTTTTTTTTGAAGATGTGGATTAATACATAATAATTAATTTTTATCTATTTCATTGTAACTGAAGCTACAAGCTTTGCAACGTTAATAATCATTTCTTCTATCCTGGAGGACAGGGACATGATTTCTTAAAATAAATATAAAATTTGGGTCATATCTTTTATTCTTCCGTCATCATAAATAATAAAAAACGGAAATAAATTTGATATTTTGTTTACTTAATTTTTTAAATATCTATTTTTTATTTTTATTTTTATTTTTTTTTTAAAGAGAGAAGGGAAGTTGTCAATTTTCATTTTTAATTTCCGTTCCTCTCAGTAGAGTGCACCGCGTGCAATGTCATGTTACATTAGCAACAATCTATCAACCTTGGCAACCCGCGACTTGTCATTTTTGCTCTATATAATTGTTTCAAATTTAACCATCCCCGCCCCTAACCATTCCAACCCCCTTCCACTACTAAGAGTTTTGTATTAAACGGGTATCGATTGAGGAAGATTTTTTTTTTTTTTTTTTGATGGGCGTATCAACGTTTTTTTGCCGAGTGACGTCACATCGTGTCATCGGACAAATGAGAGCAAAAGAGAGAGAGATAGAAGCTTTTGTCTTAGCGTAATAATGTTCAGTGACAGTTGTCATTGGACTCACCTCTCTCTTTCTTTCCAGCATCCCTACTGGAGCTGCTGCTGTCTCCTTTGATTCGTTGCCTGTCCGTCTGTCTGTCTGTCACTCACCCCTTCCCTTTTCCTTCCTTCTCTCTCTCTCTCTCTCTCGGGTTTTTTTTTATTGTGCCTTTTACATCTCTATTCCACCTTCTTTCTTTCTATCTTAGTTTACTTTTACGATTATTTTTATTTTTTTTTATTCTTTTCGATCGTATTCCTTTTTTTCCTTTCCTCTTTCTTTCTCTTCCTATTTTTCTCTCTCTCTCTCCTTGCTTTTATTTCCGTTCTTTATTGTACTACCACTAAGGTAACATAACCAACCAACTCCCTGACTCATTCCCTTTTTATTTTACTACCACATTTTCCAAAATACTTTTTTCTTTTTCCATTTCTCTTCTCAATGTCATTATCTTTATCATCCCTTTTTTTTTTTTTTTTGAATAATTTGTTAAAAAATATGTTTTTTGCTACCAACTAAACATAACCAATTTCGATTGATATATTTCACTTCCATCTTTTTATTATGATATTTGACCTTTTTTTTTTTTTAATAATATGTTTGAATTTTTGCTATCGACGGTCTTCATTCACTTGATACCAAAAATTTCAGATAGAATTTATCCATTCAGTATCGTACTATATTTTAAGAAGTAAATAAATTGATATTTTTGTAAATACAAACATTGAATAAATGAATCCTTTTATGTATTTACATGTGGAAAACATGTATGACATTTTAGACGTCGATATTTGATAAAAAGTGAAAAGAGGGGGAGGGCAGGAGAAAGAGATGGGGAAAATTTCATCAATCAATGAACGAAGAATAATTTTTCCGATTTTTTCTTATATATTCACCTAATAAACTTATTAATTAATAATAGAGCAAAAATGAGTTAAAATTAAATTAGTAAACCAATTTTTGTTGGCCTAGTTTTGGGCAAAACTTTTAATTATAATAATATAATAATTAAATTAGTAAAAAGAGTCTCTTGGTTGCCTATCTGTAGGCGGCTTTCTTACCTAAGAAACTTATGGAAGCCCTCCTTGAAAAAGTGTTTTCAATAATTCTTTCAGTTCATTATATTATATATATAAATATTTTGTCTTAGCATCCCACTCTCCCCCCGATTAAGACGAAAAACCTCAAATTGTTATCCTACTCTGCTGTTTTCTCTTAGTTTTCTATTTTAGTGATATATTAACAAGATAATTTTTTCCAGTATAAAATCATGCCATCGGAGACGAAAAATGGGGTGGGGGGATGGTCAAAGAAAAAGATAAAATTTTATTTTTTGAGGAACAAAAGTAAAAATGAATAAAATTATATATTTGTTATTAACATGGCTCTTAGAAGGAAGCTACAATTTCAAAAAAAAAAAACTAGTTATAAAGCCGTCATAAAATGTTTGCATAGCCACAATTGTCAATAATATTCTGAATAAATAAAAATTTTGTATGGAATTTTTATCTTTTTAGAATTGGAAACCATAAGACAGATATAAATTGTATTGATATTTATTCATACTTTTTACAGTACCCGAGTGCATTGAGACTCCGCCATATTAATTTAATTAATTGTTAGCCAATATAATTGAAAAAAAATTTTCCTTCAGCATGGGCAGCAAGACACTACTCTTAAATCTTTACCTTTGCCTGTGCTCTAAGAAACATGGTGCTTTATTTAAGTTAACTGGCCAATATATTCTAAATAAGGGGGGGGGGGGGCGAGGCAACTTTTTGAAAAATTTATTTCCTCAAATGTCTTCTCTACTACATAAAATTATTTCAAAATTTTAATAAAAAATAAATTAGGATAATAAAAAGAAAAAATGTTTATATGACCTTTCAAGAATAAATTAAAAATTTAGAGACAACCGACTAATAAGTACCTTTTATTAAATTGGTATTTTTTATTCTACCAGCGACTAGAAGCCTATACTCGTATCGCCTACATATTGAGTATTTTAGAGAACAAACTTATGATTAATTCCTTCTTATTATTAATGAAATTTTATTATCCAGAAAAATCTGATAAATTTTTTATTTTTTTATTTTTTTGACAGACTTCACTTCATTTTTTCCCTCTTTCTCTCTTTCCCTGAGATCTCATTTAAAATCAACACATTTTATCTGTCCATCAACATTTGAACATTTGAAATTAGTAAAGTCCATATTTTTAATTAAAAACTCGAAATATTGATAATCATTTTATATTTTTAATATATTGTAACTAAAAAAGTTAAACACAAAGAGATAAACGCACCATCTGATACATGTGACGTTTTTTTTAAACATCAAAATTGAAAAAATATGACACAGAAGCATTATTTTTTGATTATATAGGATGTACAAAAAAAAAATCTATAGCCTACCCTTTTTATATATTTAAATAATAAAATAACATTTTAATGTTGTAAAAAATTAGGTCTAAAAATTCAATTTTTTAGGTATTATAGGCTTATAATAAATATAAGATTTGAATTGCAATAATTGTATTTTCACCTGAAATGTGCATTTTTATTTCTTTTAAAATTATTTGAAATTTGATCCCATTTAGGCACTATTTTATTTTATTTCAATTATATGTATACATTAACCGTTAAATTAATTAAATTAGGTATTTTTTTTATATATTTTAACTTAATTTATCCTTTATAATTACAATCATTATAAATCGCTTTTGATTTTAACCAAATCAATTTTAGTTTCAATTTTTGTTTGGACTTTAATTTTTTTTTTCTGGGCCAAAACATATCCTTTAATAAAAAATCTTCCTGAATAAAGACAGAAGCAGCGATACTGGTGGCAAGATTTTTTCTCATATGATTTAAAAGGGTTCCAATTATAAGCGAAAAAAAATTTGAAATGCGTCACTATCTTCATTTCTTGGATCGCATTTGGAAATGAATACAAGTTTGACCCCCCTAGTGCCGTTCAAAAATTTTATTTATCATGATAAAATTATCGTGAATGACTTGGCTACTTATTTACTTGATATGAAAAGAGTACGAGTTTATTTTATTACTAATTATTTTTTTAAACAATTTTAAGAAAAAGATTCTCCATTAGTTGCTGCTCTTGCCTTCAGCTCAGAATAAGATGCCGGAAAGAATTCATAAGATAAATAATAAAACTTTTTGCCCAAATAAACTTAGGATGTTAAAAGGACAATAAGAAAAATAAATAAATACATTAATATTTAATTATACTATTTATCTTTTATAAAAGTGAACATCAATGTTCGGATTAGATGTCGTAATTGGTTAACATCAAGGATTTTGGCCCAGATTGCGGGAGCACCTATCTTTAGCAAAAAACTTTTGACGAATCCAATGAAATTTATTATAGCCGAGAGTCTCGATCCGATGACACATCTCTTTGATGGAGGCCAAGTTTTTCGTAAATAAACAGCGGAGATTTAATTGCAAGTGAGGATCGAGTTGAGAAAAGGCCAAATGCACTTGTAGCAGAGCTCAGATGTCTCGTTTAATCTGTCCATCCATCAAACGATTATTATAAATATATCCATGACATGACCCGTTAATTGACCGCGATGGCAACTCCCCGACTCTCCGTTTGCCCTCCAAGCTGAAGAGCTGTCTCAACGACTCAACTCGCAACCATTTCAACTATTAGACCAATGGTCTTCACCTCTGTTAATTGAGACCAAAAATGCCAAAGTGATTAAGTCCTTTCTTTAAATTTTGATGTCAAAATACTCGATGCTTAACTGTATAATATTTAAAATAAATTAATTTTATCATTAATTTGGACATTAAACAATAAATTAATATTTGTTTAATTTAGAAATTCTAAAAATTAGAATATGAATAAATTAATTTTTCCTTTTTTATTTATTCAATAAAATTTAAAATTACTTTTAAATTTGTTTTCTGCATTTAATCACGATATTTAATACCTGACAATTTAATCCGATGTCCTCATTAAAAAAGGGCCTCCACACAAACCTTATCCCTTAGAACAGAGGTAAAGCTCTTACTTGATCATATACGAGTCACTAGTTCGCTTCCCGTCCTAATCAATAAAATTAATTTAGCTAAATTTGTTCTCATAACGATTATCATCGGGATTTTACACATATTTATCATCTAAATAACTTCTGATGTGTAAAAGTACTCTCATTAGAGAGCGTCTTTCGAACAGACAAGGAACAATCACTAACGGGAATTTTATACATCACAATTTTATTTGTGAATTGATTTGATTCTGGCTATAAATAAAAACGAGAAATTTTAGTTTATAAAGAAAGACAATAGATCCTGAGAAAGGCCAAAACAAGCGTCAGAAACATAACGTTGAAATAAACTTTATTTTATAATTTTTGCTTGCCTCTCATTCAAATATTCAGCCTCTTACCTTTAAATACTTTCCTCTATCTATGTTAAAGGTCTAGATATTCGTTCGCCCCATGCTCATAGGTAGCTATTTATGTGAAACTAGGTTACTGTTAATGAGCATTTTCGTGAACGTTTTTAGGTGGATTATGTATCACTTTGGTTGGCCAAATGGTTATAATACCAAGGCCATTAAAAAAAAAAATGAATACCAAATGTAATTTTTAAATACGGTTTTCTTCGAAAATAAATAAACCACTCAGGTAATAATTATTGAGTATGAACTGAGATTTGTTCCCAAAAATAGCTCTTATTTTCAATGTGTGGATAGCAATTGTTAACGTTTACAAACTTAACGTAGAATGACAAAATATTCTAACTACTATGTTGATTTAATAGAAGAAATAAATAAGTCTTGGACCACCTCTAACAACAAAAACAGATTATTATTATTTTTTATTATTAACCAGATGAGATTTCAAAAGAATAAAAAAAAAGGAATAAATCGAGAGGCGACGCGACGTGACCCCTTTGGCCCCCACGGGTGTAATTTTCGTGGGCGACGCCAATTGGCATCGCACATGACAGAAATGTCGCCAGGATTGAGATTCATGTCCCCGGGACAAGGACAAACTGGGAGGGGATATATACTGTATGATGATCAAATAGTTTCTATTTATTTTAAACAGTCCCACCCCCACCCCACCACCACCACCACCACCATCACGTGCATATTCATTATTAAAGCATTTAATTATCTGCCTTCACTCGGCCCGTTGGGTGCGATTTTCAATCATTTTGCATTTAATTTATTGCGGTTCATAATTTTTCCTATGCATATACACATACATATATATAGTGGGGCAATATGTCATTATGATTTGAGTGGATGATATTCAGATGACGCGTAGGGGACGAATTTATTGAGCTTATTTTATTTAATATTCCATTGTGAGTATATATATATATATAAAATATATATATAAAAATGTGCATTTATTGTTGCCGAGTTATTAATATCGTGAATTTGTTAAAACCGTTATGACGAGTGAATGTTTGTCATTTTTTTTTTGTACTGTCTACTTGAAATTTTTTATAGTTATATTATGACTGACTGACTTTTGAGCGAATTTCCATTTATTTTCCTATCCCGCTATTATTTATATTTTATATATTAATAGATTTATGTACTTTGGAAATTTATGGGTTCTATATTTTCCAAAAGAGTGAGAGGGAGAGGTAGCATAGCTTTTCATAAAATTAATGGTCATTTCATTTTGAACACTTTTCACAATCATCATCATGTTAGATTGTTTTTTTTTTTTATTTATTTTTATTATATTTTATTTTAATTTATTACTCTATCTCCCTCAACATATCCTTTCGAGTACTTTTCAAAAGATTAAGGCTTTTTTATGTTGTGAATGCGTGAGTGTTTGTTATTTATATAAATATAAATAAATCGTACTAGGAGTTGTGATGGTCATTACACTTTGTTGCAGTGTTATATTGCTTTGATTTTATAAAGAAATTATATGAATGAGTCCCTTGCATTCAATACATTGTTGAAGGAAGAGAGTTGTGCTGTCTTGTAATTATAATAGAGTAGAAGGCAGGATCAGCAAAAAGGCTAAATAAAAATTTTAAATTGAGTCGTTTCGAGGTTTATTGGTTCATCTTTAGTCCAATTTGGTAGTTGTATTTATGTCCAAACGTTGCCAGTATGGATTTGAATGCATATGACTTTTCCTTCTATTATATATTATAAAAAAAAATTGTAAACCTAAAAATCTTCATTTTAATCCGAAGAGAGCTGAGTCAAAGAATGATGTAATTAAAAAAAAAATTAAATTTTGATCTATAAAGTTTATTATTATAATTATTATTAGTATTATTTTTAAGTCTCTTCGACATATAACGCCATATAGAATTTTAAATGACACGCAATATATTTATTGACGATACAAATTATCGATGTATATTTATTTATATCATTTGGTATTTAATTGATATAAATAAATTTTCATCGGACTGCCTGGGATCCGAACCCAGGCCCCTTGACTTTTAAAGCTATCAATACTGACGATGTCACTATTTTAACCTTCCGGCCAGGAGGCGGGGGTATAATAATTATTATTATTATTGTCCACCTTTGGTTCATGAAAAAAATAATAAAATATCGAAATAATTTTAATTTATGAACAAAACTTTATTCAAGATAAATTGTTATTTTTTATTCCATCTTATCGATATATTTATTTACTTTTATTGGTAACTTATATAGATAGACAAGATGATACTTATTAAATCGTTAGTTCCTTAGTTGGGAACAGGAAGAAGAGAGAGTTAAGTTAGGGTCAACAAAACTCTCCCTTTTCCTCTCCCTCCTCTTCTTATTTCTCAAACTCTCCCTTCTTTTATTAAATTCCAATAATATTTTACAACATCAATGAGTGAATTGAATAGAAATTAAATTATTTTAAATCATAAAGACGTATTGTTATTAATGAGATATTTGCGTACTTGTGTTGGTGTGGGTGGTATTCCACCCAATTGGCACCCCTTGAGTTTGAATTACTTATGTAATATTTTTTTTAAATAATATCGGATGAAATCTAATATATATCCTTGTGATTTCTTTAAAATTTTTCTTTTAGTTAAAAGCAGTAAGCTCTATAGATTATCTTAATAGCAATCAGATAACAATAAGTTAAACTTGTCGAAACTTGGGAGGCTAAAAGGAGTCTTTGTACCTTGTGCTCCTTTGCGTTGTTAATTGCTGTTAGTGCAAACAGAACAGAGAGGGTGGGGAAATAATTAACAGAGCACGCAGAAAGAGGGAGGAGGGCGGATGTTTTACAACGAACCACCCACAACTAAGTTATACAATACCCATCCAATATCCACCAAGGAGAGGGCTTTTGTTGGGGCGGATTTCGAACTAATTAGAGCCAGGGCCAGGCTGGGTGACAGCATCACTAGTCCATCCGTCCGTCCGTCGTGATGATTTGGTCCAGATGAGAGATGAGAGTCGGTGACGCAGCATCGTCTATTGTGCTCTTCACTGTCAGGTGTGAGCCGAGAGCTTTTGCTTTTCGATTTTTTTTCTTCTCTCTCTCTGCTTTTATTCTTCTTTAGAAAATAGAACCAAAACAAAATTATATTCTCAAATCAATGCATTCCATTGAAATTGATCATATTTTTAAATTTAATTTAAATTTAAAGCTAATTAACGCGCACCGCAGCTGCGTGAGAATAGTTTAGTTCTTTGATAATATTTTTATCTTTCAACATCGGAGAGCATTCAGGACAGTCACTGTGATGATAATTCATTAAATTATGCTTGACACAATCTATCGAAGCAGGTATCAACCGTCTACTTAACATATTGGTGCTCTTGCCTCCTGGAGTAATAGGTGAGTCTGCTGCCTAACTTATTAATCAAGGGGATTCCTGACTAGTTTCGGTTCTTATCCTAACCGAAGTGAAATTTATGAGATTTGAATAAATATGGGTCGAATATATTTCTTTCTTTTTTTTTTTGCAAGGTTAAAATTCGGACAGGCTAACAACTCAGTTTATTTATAAATGGGAAAATGAAAAAAGAAAAGCAACTTAAACTTCTTTATCCATGAAATTTTTTAAGTCACTTAACAAAATTTCTCACTACTCTTCCATACATAGAAACCTAAATTTCTTCAAAAGCTTTGAAATGTGGAATTTTTTAATACTTAAATAAAAGAACTCATAAAAAGTAATTTCTTATTATATACCGCGTTATTTATTAAGAGTTGAATATTTTGTCATACTCTACCATATCTCTCCATATTTTAAAGTCTGGTAGTATCTTTTTTGGTGTTGCACTTTGCATATTTTATTTAGAATGTTCAAAGACATTAACATTCCATCAAAATGGCTCGAGAATTTTACATAAACAATTAATCACCGAGATACAACGCCTAATCCTCTTTAACATTTGGCACAAATCCGGCAAAACTTGAAATCAAATATACCTCTTGATTTATCATTTACAATTTATACAAAATTTTTTTTTGAACTAACTTGGCCTATAAAATTTTATTATCAGTATTATTTATTATTCTTTACTTAAACATTTTCCTCTTTTAAGGTATTTTATTTAAAAAAAAAACAAGAAAAAAATAATATTTTAACCTTATACGGAATATCTATTTAGCCGTTAATTATTTACAAAAGGCGGTAACGGCCACTTCCCTAAAAACGAGTAATAAATCATATTTTTGGTCAATTATGTTCTCTTTGCGTTAGCCAGACAGTGGAGATAATTTGCTATTTAATCAAGATATTCACGGTGTGAAGTTCCCAAGTCATGCGGCTTTCCTCTTATTCAGCGGACAAATTTCTTGAAGAGCCCCCCTCTCTTCACCATTCGTCACAGGGTTGTTGTGTGATGCAGAGGCAGAGGGTGTTTGTTGTTGTGCTCGAAGCGAAATGACCAGTCAGCATGCAGTCATTAGCGGTCGCAGCCGGGGCTCCCTTTGTCGGACCGCCGGTCGCCGGTCGCCGGCCGCCGGACGCAACAGATCATCGCTCCGTCGAATTAACGCGCAGAATATTCGAAACGATATTACCATCTCAACACTCGACAATAGAACATCTCTCTTTCTCTCTCTCGCTCGCTCTCACACTCTCCCACTCTCACTCTCTACTTGTTTTAAATCCATTTGTTAATTATTATATTCCGTATTCAGGTTTACCTTTTATGAAATTTTAAAAGTATCTCAATACGTTAATTAACTTAATTAGTTAATTTCTAAACATAAAAAATTAATTAATAATACCGAGTTATTTATTATACGTCTAAAAGAAATATCCTAAGCCTATAAATATTTTATTTTATTTGGGTTTAATAAATAACCTATCTAAAAACTAAAAGTAGGATGCTGATTGGTAAAAAAATGTTAATTTTAATTTATTTATTTATATTTTTAATTTACTGCCTAATTTCATTTATATTTATACATTAATCGTTAAATCACTTAGGTATTTTTTATGTAAAATTATCTTAACTTAAGATATCTCTTTTAATCAGAATCATTTTAAATCGTGTCAGAAAAAATTCTACCACCAGTATCGCTGCTTTTGGTTTCAACCAGATCACAGAGAGGGAGAGTCAAATGTTTTTTCTTTTTGTAAATTTACAATTTGTTTAATCCTGCAACTTGTCCATTTTAATATTTTTATTTGAAATTTTAGTTTAAGTTTAATACTGCCTTCCGAGACACTCTAATAAAAGAAAATGTCTGGCTTTTTAGGTATTGGCGTGTTAAATTTCCTGATTATTTTACGGATTGTATCATTTAATACTTCAAATGAAATCTAAACTATAATATTAGACAATTAGATGTCATCCATCCACTAGTGGCATACTAGAAGTAGTAAACTCCGTAGTAATTCTAAAAATGATGAAAAGTAGAGAAAAGAAGCAAAACAGAGAGCCAAAAGAGTCTCTGAATTTTGAAATCTATCCTCTTAAAATATTTCGAATATCGCTATTTTCTAAATTCTCTGATAGCAACATTTTAATCATAACGTAAGAGAATGAATTACAAAGAGACTTTTTCTTTTTGTTCCTTTTTCTTAATATCTTTGATATATTATAAAATATGTTATCACAAAGAGAAAATTTTTTAGATATTATAATCACTTTTATTAAAAAATTATAGCTAAAATTTTTAATTTCAATTAACTTAAGAGAATGGAAATATAATGAGCAATGGTTTTTGCTTGTAATTACAATAGATGAAAAATTAGGATCTCTCTTTAGTTGTTTAGGAAGAAATTTTTCGGGATGTAAATACGAAATATGTGCGTTTTCGATTGATGAGCCCTTTACCTTAGAGCAGAGGTAAAGCTCTTGCTCTATGATCTAAGATTCAGTGCTTCGCTACGATGGGGATTTATTTAAATTATATTGACTACTAAATGGAAGATAGACAATCCAAATGACAAATTTGTTGACTCCAGAGCTCATCTAAAGAGAAGGAATGCGCAGTTGCTAAATTAACGACGTGGTCCGTTTAATGAATCGAAAATCCCAGTGAGTTGATCTTTTTGGTTACCATCTTCCAGCAACGAAAAACGAACTATTTGCAAAGCATGAATAAAAAGAATAATTAATATAGCAGTATATACAATTTTTTATTTGTCTGATTGGGTTTCGATGCCGAGAAGACAAAAAAATCTGAAAAAATGGCATAGGATGAAGAAATTCCAAGATTAAACTCGGGTAGGTCTTAGTCATTAATTCTCATACCTATTTACCAGGAGGGAGCCCCAGGGTGCATTATTGAGATATTTTTAATATAACTCTCGAGTCAAAAGTGTATAACTTGAAAAAAAAAAGAAAATAATGCTGATGATGTTCCTCATGAGAAATCAAACTTAGCATTTCAGCTCTCTTCCAATTGTCATGTTTTTCAAAATGGATGTTATTCTTTGTGTTCAATCAGCTGTATATAATTTTTTTAAACTAGATAATAAAATGATAGTGCATTTTGATTGAGGGTTAAGCCATCAACGATTATAATATTCCATGAGAGGTCTATGTGTGTGAGTGCGTATGTGTGGCCGGCGTGTCGTCGTCGTCGTGCTCCGTCGGTCGGCCTGCAAGGCAAGCAATGTTGCGCCGTCATCGGACGGATGGACGAACGGACAGGCCAACCGACGAGGCAGAGGATGACGGACATCCCAGGCCGGACTATCAATCACCGGCTGCACTGCTGCTGAATCACTCACAAGGCTTTTCTTATTAACTCCTTTATTCTCGGCCACTGCCGACTCTCCCACCAGCAACCACCACCATCACCACGATCCATCCATCCGTCTCTCGAGGATCTCATTTACACGCACACTCATACACAGGCACACAACCTACCTATTGATTGACATCTCACACCTAAGCAAGAAAGAGCGAAAGAGAGAGAGAGTGTAACGGTCACAAGTTCTTCTCTTTTCTTTGACATCATACCATAAGTTGAATTGAACAATTGCGATCTAAATCATTCCATGATGTAGATGATGATGATAATAATGATGATGATAACATTCACTTTAAACAGACCTTGTCACTCATTCATTCATTCATTTTCACTTCAGTTCATAAACTTCTTAGAAAAATATATAATTTTACATTTACTTCTTTTTTAAATGTGCAAATAATCGAAATTCCCCGCTTGTCACTCTTTTCTCTGTGTCTGTGTTGGGTACATAAAGATATGTCACAAGATTATTTCAAAAGGACAGCCACTTCAAAATTAATTGTTATACTTTATAATATAGACATTTTTAAGAATTTGAATGAAAGAAAAAAAAGTATTAGTATTACTCCCCATTTAAAAAAATTCTAGAAATTTCTAAGTGAAGAGACATCTATCTAATGACGGATTAAGAAATGATTCTTTGAAAGAAGTTTCTGAACTTTGTAGCGCCGGCAATAAGAACATTTTGGGCGAAGCCTGAGCCAAAAGAGAGAGATATTTTCCCCACTCTCAAAGGTAAATAACCTAAATTTTAAAAATTTTATTAAGTTTGTATATTTCATGACATTTCATATCAAATTTCTATATCTATATTTGGCAATACCTTTAAATAATTCACTCAAAGGAGGCGCTTATTTCTGCTCCGCAGATTAACACATGCGCATTGAAGGTCCTTTTGTAAGTTGTCGCACTATATTCACCAAATGTGAACTTTTATATATATAACATTATTAATTTGAAAGATTAAACTTAATTATATAACATTGGTATGATGAATAAATCAAACTACTTTTCTACAAAATCCGGATATCATTTTATTTTCTTAATAATTATAACTAACTATAACTAACCTTTTATAAGTGATTATAATCTTGAGATAATCGATTGTCTGACGTCATTCCACGTAAGGTGACATTATTGTAAACATTGTGTCACGTGTCATGTGTCAATTCGTCATCGCCTGATCGATATCCTCACTCAGGTAACAGAAGGGGAGAGAGAGTTAGTAGAGGGGTTGTTGGTGGCTACATGTACCAATACATTGTATGTACGCAGTAAGTACATACATACGTACACATATACATCAACCACACATATGCATATAACAACATGCAACAATATGTTAGTAGTGCATCGAGTCCTCTCGATTTGTCCATGAATAGACAACACATGTTGAGAGAACTCTGAATAATTAAAGTCGTTATACGAGAGCATTAATTGATTCTATTGTAATACAAAACAATATCCAGAGCTATCTTTATTTTCAAGTCTTTATTTTTGATTTGCTCATGATGATGTTGATGATGACCATCATTATGATGATCATGATCATCAGCACGAAATGAAGGGATTAACACTCGGCTACACCATGACAGACAGAACATTCAATTCACACTCTTCTTTTGTATTTTGTATTTTCAGACTATTTGTCATAATTTTGGTCAAAGTCTCTCAACCCTTTTGCAACATCAACGGATTAAGTTCGTTATTAGCAAAATCTCTGAATTTTAGGAGGGCTCTAACTCATTTGTTAGAGATTACCCCATCTTATAAGGAATTTCTAGGATCCTCAGTTCACTTCATCTCTTTATTAATTGCACTAACTCCTCTTTAGTGATATACACTTTTATTATCAAAACTTTTTAGTACCACAAGGTTTAAATTTT
>JAAAKE020112206.1:0-16575 GCA_010014785.2 Anisolabis maritima
ATAAATCTTTTTTTATAAGGAAAATAATTTCATTCTAAAAGAATGATAAATTTCTCAATGAAGAACGTCTGAAAACAAACTTAGTTGATAAAACAATCAATCAAAATTTATTCGATGCAACCCTCCCTTTCCCTTCCCGTTCCGCAGCCCCTGGTTTAGCTTTGCCATTTTTATTTTTATTTTTTTTTAAATTCTATCATATCTAATAAAGGAATTAATTAATCCAAGATAATTGTGATATACGTTAACAAAGAAGCCGATGATTTATCTCTTTCAAAAAAAAAATTTAAAAATCGTTTTAAATTAATTCTTAATATTCTTTAAAAAAGTTCTTAAAGACAATCCTATTAACTTTTTTTCTCCTCTCTACTTGAGATATCACGACTAATATTCAAATAAGATGATATCAAGTGACAAATGTCAGATAAAAAAATGCAATGACCGAAAAACGCTTTTAAAATTAAAATATGATGTGTAGGTTGAGGTTCTTTTACTTTTCATGTCTTGTAATAATAAGTCTTATATTATTCATCCTGTGAGCCGAAAAAGAAATGTCTCCGTTTTAATCACCCGATGTTCATTTGACCAGAAATACTTTTTGAAATATCATCTTGACAGCTGTCTGAATTTACAAACACGGTTAATTTTTTTTTTTTATTAGATTCGATTACCCTCATCTAGAAATTGCATATTAAAATTTTTGGGTTGTTTCAAAAATAATTTTTTGATATATAGCTGATCATATTATATGAATTGAGTATATAAATATATAGGCATAATGCTTGTTTGAATTGAAGCGAAGATGGAAACAAGCCGATAAGCGAAATTAACATGTGCTTGCCACCCACCCTATGGCATGTTCCAAAGGTTGTTGGGGTCAACGATTCTTTCGTCTTCGTGCCGCACATAATTTTACTTGTCAAAAATTTATATATTCATTTTTTTCTTAGTTTATCCAATTCTGTAGGTTTTATTTACGATCGGGTTTATCTGAGTTGAGTATTGAACATTGGGTTTCACTCCCATGACCCGGTGGATTACATATTGCATATGGATTGAGAACAAGAGTTTGCTTGATTTAATTAGCCGTCTTGGCAGAATAAGATGGATTGGAATTTTAGAGTTTTCTGATTGCTTTATGGTATAGGAATTTTTTTTAATTAAATATTATTTTTATTTTCCAATCACAATCTGTGAAGTTATTCTCCTCTAAAACCTATTTTACCATCTGAATTTTTCTAAACATTAACATTTGAAAAGATGAGCCGACTATTTTGAAAGTCGGGCATATTTTAGTAATTCTTTAAATGTATTTTTATTTAAATTAGTGTTTGCAAATTTGGGGAGAGGTTCTTCTGAATAAGCCACTGCTTTCTGTTTTACTCTTATTTATAAACAAATGAATAAATATTTCAATAAAACAAACACTATTTAATTGTTATAACAAAATGAGCCCCCAACCCCTGGCTGAGAGGTTCGAGGTATTGACCTTGATAAACTTCAATGCCAAGAGATTCCAGGCAGGACACCAACTGATATAAATGCCTGGATAATTGTAAATTGAAAATATAAAACTATTTAAAAAATGCCAAAAAGACTTCAAAAAAAAAAAAAAAGAGTATGACAACTAGGTGATTTTTTTTAAACTTATTAATATTGAAAGTGAGGTAAGTTGGGTTTAATAAATTTTTATTTTCTTTTTTTTATTTGACCTTAATAAACATAATTGTTGTTAAACTCTCGACTAGTAGAACTAGTAAATTCCAGTCTTCCTTTCTCCCCATGTCCTCCCGTAACTGGAACAACCTCCCTGCTACTATCTTCTCTAAAACGTACAATCTCCATCTTTCAAATTCAACCTCAACAAGCACCTTTTAAACTCTTCACTTTCTCTTACTCCTGATTCCATGTGGCCACTGGATCTTAGAGTTCCATTAGACCTTATGCTTCCATATTAAAAAAAAAATGGATAAAAAATTTAGAGTCTATTATTACAAAACACACAAAATTTGCCTACTAGAACTTATCAATATTTTTAAATTTATGAATAGACTTATATCTATATATCTTATCACCAATTTTAAAAAAAATTATTCAATATTAGTTTTTTTGATGGCTGTGATAGTTTATTTGAGTTAGGTACAGGATTCCCGGATCCAGCCAGATGAAAAATAGAAAAAGATATTTAGATGTGTATTTGGAGCTGAATTTTCATACACCTGTCACACACCTCCTCAGGGAGACAATATTTATAATTTTTCGAGAAACTTAAAATTGCTATTTATATAATACATACAAAATAACAATTAATATATCTCCATATTTAGAGTTGTTCGGTAAATTTATTTTTATAACATATATATATGTTAATAATTATCATGTATATTGAATAATAGAGGTTTGTTTTGAAAAAGGTGGTGGTTTTCAAAACAATGCTCCAAGGGGCTATAAGTTAACATATCGTTTAAGATGAATGAATGAAATGAGATGATATAACTCGGTATTTTATTTTATTAATATGTTTAATATATTTATTAATATATATATATATACTAAAATAAATTTTCCGAACAAACAACGTCAGCAACAAGAATCTCTAGATATTATAAATGAAAGATTTTTTTCTTATTAAACTAGGTTTATTTTATTAATTAATAATATAATTTATAATGTAATAATACAAAACCTTCTCATGCAATTAAACACAGCGTTTGGCTATTTCTGTAAGGCAACCCAAATGACCACCTCATAAATGAATGTTTTGATTAATTGCTCCAAAGATGCTGTAGAGAAAATTTTCGTTTTCGAGAGAGCTCTTCTTTCAATTTTATCGATTTTTATAGATGTAAAATTATGACTATGAATATATATAGGTGAATAACTCATTTTTGGTTTATATTTTGTAAATGTACTAATGTAGATATCACTTCTAATTAATAAATGAAAGTATAATGATCATTATTATAAAGCTTTTTACATTCTTTATTATATAATCTAATTGTAGGGTTAACTCTCTACAGGTTTATTATAATTCTAATTTTCAAAAATTAATTCCTAACCATCTAAAAGATACTGAAAATATCTAAAATCACTATACGATTCGTATTTTAATATTAAATAAAATATAAAATTGAATTTCAAAATTTCAACAATAAGTATCCTTTGCAAATAGTAGACGGATATTTGTTACATATGCGTCTTTCCCTGAATCATTTTGATAACCGGTAGTAATTAAGCCGGGGTAAGATCCCGTTTAGGAATTAAATCATAATTTATGTGGATTTGAATTTGTTTGACTTCAGCTCATGTTTATAAGTCCAACTCCTTCACTTTATCTCCTAAACGCTTCTCGGAAATTATATATTAAATCTCCACAGCATATTTAGAAAAAAAATTTCCAAATTTAAAAAAAAAATGCTATATATTAAATTAAGGAAATCTTAAAAAAAGTATTCTAGGTTAAATCTTTGTAAATAGGCTATTTATACAAGAAACACTTTTTCATCATTATCCTTTAAAAGCTTGCTCTAACGAATACATTTTTTTTTCTCAGTAAAAATGCAACATTTGATTATCAACCAATGGCGATTCGTGCCGGTTCAAAAAAGAGACATCCGAAAAATATCCGTAACATTCGATTTAAATCGGGGATCAACTCGAACCATCTGACCATCAAGGGATGTCACATCAAAGAACAAGTGGAACGAATTTATTAAAAAATACCTACAGGTATACAATGTCGTAAATTTATTATTCCTTCTTAAATTCGCTAATGCGCTTAAAAAGTTGTTTAGTCAATTATTTTAGAATAAGTTTAAAAAATTGACTACAATCATTTATTATGGTCATTCCACCTTATTTATGGCGCTTTTCATACTTGAATATTTGGGATTAACTTTTAAGTTGTTTCTTACATTTAAGGCGAAACACGATATTTTATAAAATTTCACAATCAAAAGTACTCTTCTGTCAGAAAATTTGGAAATAATTTCATTCACAAGTGTCATTGTCATATGATAAAAAATTGTTGAGGAGCATAAGATTTAGAAGGATTTATTTTTGTGATGGGGACCTGCTGAAGATTCGGTTTCTCAATTCTCAGCACTCAGAAAATCTTGGAGGGGGCAATCAAAGGGATTTCGATTGCTTCGGCCTCCTTCCCGAATTTCATTTATAATATAAAAAATTAAATAATTATAAAATTACTTTGAAAATAACACCACATTTGTATATATGATTTTTTCATTTTCGTCGTTCTAAGGCAGGTATTAAAACATCATTTTATTTTAATTCGATTATATTTGAAAACCTCTCCATTGGAGCAGAGGTATAGCTCTTGCTAGTTCGCTTCCGGTCCTGAACTATAAAATTTATTTAAATTAATTTAAATAAATATGGACAAAGTCTCTAAGGACTCAGATGTTGAAAAAGCCTTTAAAAAATATATTTATGTTCAATTTTTCCTCTTATCGTAGTTCCAGAAAGTAAAACTATTTTCGGACAAAATTTATTCGTTTATCATCAGTCACAACTTTAAGCCTGAACACAAGAAGCCAATAGGTGACTGAAAATGGACGAATAAATTTTGTCCAAAACGTCTCTTCTCGGCTTTTCTTTTTTTGCTGCAGTCTGCCTTCCTATTCAATTATCGACCTCCAACACCAACTGACTACATATTGATGTTTAATTAATATATATTTTACCTGGAGGAATGATAAAGGAGAGGAGAGAAAAAGATTTATTATTAACTTCTAATACTTTTCTTTCTTCACCTTCAAAAAAAATAATATCCATTATTTAATTTGTAATTTCCCTATTATATTGTATATAATAGCAAGGAGAAAGTATAATGATCAGGAACAATTTAACCCCTCAATTCTCAAAAAAGATTTTTATATTTCAAGTTAAAAAAACCCCAAAAAAATCTTGTGCTTGTGTGTATATGTGTGTTTTGAAGCTTTTATTTTGGCATACATCTCTTGAAACTCTCATCGGAAAAGGGTGAACATAACACGTTTTTAAGTGATAATAATTAATACTTACTAATTAATTGTCTTCAGCTCTGGATCAATTTTCATAACAATCCGTTGAGTGGAAACGGATTTATTCTAAAAAAAAAAGAAATTGGGTATAAGATAATAAATATACGTCATCATAAAGCGAAAATTCTTAAAATTTTGTTTAATTTCTTTGACTTTTATTTATTATTGTTTATTTAAATCATTTTTCTGACTTAATGAAATGGAAAGGAATTTTTTTGACCTTTTCTGGATTTGAAGCCGTCCCTATAGACTTTAAACAAACACTATTAGTTTATATATGATATGATATGTTATCAAGGCATATTTCTATCATTTGGTATTCAATTGGTTTAAATAATTTTTTATCGGATTGTCTGGGACCCGAACACACCTCTCTTGGCTTTTAAGGCTATGAATATTGACAATATCAATAGGTTTAACCTGTCGGTCACGGGATGGGAGCGGAAGGAGAAATTTAAAATAAATTTTAGCTGGTAAAAATTCTTTTCAATTTTTTTTAGTTAAATTTTTTTAAAATTCTTTTAATGAAAAGATATTTATTTATCCAATCAACAATTTCTAAAAAAAAAAACAAGACTATTCAGTAAGGGTGTGATTGTATTTTTTACTTCATATATTTTATTAATTTCTAATTTTGGAGAAAGCATTTTTGATTAATTTTTTTTTTTAGTCTTCGGCATCTGAGACCATATAGACCTGAAAATATACACATTTATTTATATCAATTGGTATCCAATAAATTTTCATCGATCTGCTTGGGATTCGAACCCACATTTCTTGATAAAGATACTGACATTACTAATAATTATAACATTATCACAGTATCTTTAAGCTCTCGCCTACTGAAGGAAGTAACCCCCTCCTATAACTTATTATAAAATTTTTAAATAAATTTTTATAAATATTTTTGAAATATAGGTTCCATCATTTATTTCTATAAAATTTTATAATGATAATGTATTAATTTTACACACAATAAAATGCATTAATAGGTTCTATACACAAATGGAAAAACAAAGATCCTTTATCAAACATATCTTGAATCAACTTAAATATTAAGACTTCTCACTAACAAGATGATTCAATACAATGTTTTTATTGTAAGTGTTAAGGGTCAGGCTCATTGACAAAGACGTCCATTTACTGTTCAAGTTATAGTATAAGTTCACTAGTCACACCTTCAGATTTTCCTATTAAAAAGTTATAGGAATTGCTTAAATTCTTCATCATTTAAATGAATTCCTTGACGCCTCTAATCTTTTGAAAAATACTGTATTTTTCTTTCTGCCTGTGTCGTAATGAAAGCCAAAGGATCCAATGGAATGGGTTTGGATCTTCAGCCACTCTGATAAAAATCATTTGATTTAAATAAATAAGGCTGGATGAATATCATCAATTAAATATTTTAAATTAAAAAAAATCCATTTGGCCTCATTTTGAAGAAGTTATATACCTTTAAATGAGATAACAAATTAACGTTTAGTATTTTTCATAAGTTGATTGTTCCAGGCATACTTCAAAATTTTTATTCCATATATCTGGCCGAGATTCTTTAAGTCCTATTTATAATAATTTGATATTAATTATAAATTAATTGTTTTTGAGAAATTTAAAAAATATTTTATAATTTATTTTTAAGAAAATAAATTATAAAATTCCATTTCTTCCGAATGAAAAATGGACTTATAACCAGTTAGATATATAAGTAGCCTATACTCTTATTTAGCAAGAGTTATATTTTGAAAACTAGCATAATTTAAAAATATTATGTAAATAATGGAGATGAATTAAATTTTAAACTTTCTAAGGTCCTTATATTCTAATAAATCGCTTTCGATTCTATATTTTTAAATATATTTATATTTGGAAATCTCGCTTCTCTCATTTCTAGATTTCTTAAAATGAAATATAACCCACTTACTTTTCAAATAAACACCTAGAAATATTTTACGAATCTTTTTATTTATTTCTTTTACATTATCTGACGACTTGTATCTCTTTTAAGGAAAATATTACGTAAAAATGCTTAGTTTGTTGATAATCCTCTTTTTGCTTGCTCCCCAGCCTCGCATAACCTGAGCTTAGCCTACTTCAAGAATTTTACACATCTTTGTTTCTCAAACAAACAGACCATAATCCAAAATAGGGCCGTCTCTAGCCCATGGCAAAACTAAACCGGGCTTCACACACAATAAATTCTTTTTTAGTTTTCACTTATTTCTGTCTTTCTTTAAAACGATTTTATGAGATTAAAACAAATTTATTATAACACTGTATAGAATGTCGGATTATAACTTCCAATGGTATATTCATGCCACAAATCAAACCAAAAATAAGAAAAAATACAAAATTAAAATATTAAAATTAAGTTTTTAATAAAATATAATTGTAAAAAAAAAGAAATAAAAAAAAAAATTAATTCTTCTCTTCATACATAAAATTTTATTTGGGCTCCAAGCAAGAATTTTGGGTTGGGTACACCAAATTTGAATAAATGCATTTAATTTGGTATGTGTGTATCCCAATAAATTGGGAGCAAACAACTCCGCAGAGCTCTTTCTCACATTCACAATCAAATTTACTTTATTCAAAATATTATAAGAATATTTTATGTATAAACAATTTTTAGTTTTGAAGAAGGGCACGACTTAGGACCAAAACATCGGCCAGAAATATAATTGTTTCATTTTTCTCCTGATTGCACTATTTTTCTTTCGTCTTCTAAATTAAAAATCTGATTTTATATTTTATTTAGAGTTTACAGGGAGGAGGTTCACTTTTTGATTTCTTTGTTTTTTATCCGATTTTAATAAAATTAAAAGTATAACTTGCCAATTATTATAAAATGAAATAAAAATATGAAATATTTGAACAATTAAAATTTTTATGACCTGAAAATTTTTAAAAATAATCCTTTTATGTTCAGTTATCTCACGAGAACTTATCATTTACAATGGAGTCACTTGTTATTAACCCTACTGTTAAGTATTAAGAGTATTATGTATGTATAATTTAATTCCTTTATATAAATAAATGTTTATTAGATTTTTCTCTTGACTTTAAAAAAAATGATGCAAAGTTGAAAATTTTTACATATGCTCTGATTTCGCGAAGAAAGTTGGTTTAAGTAACCAATATATTTTATATTTTTGATCTGCTATTTTTTGCGAATTGCTTTTTTTTTCTTCTAATTAAGCTTTATTTGATATTAGCCAACTATAAAATTATTAATTAAATGCATGAGAATTTATTTGCATACAAGTAGGCCTACTGACCAGCCTAAATATTTAAATAATATAAAATTGTCGTTTTTATGATTACAAGATTAATATTTAATTAAATTTCTATTATTTATTTTTTTATTTAAAAGAAATTTTCCTTTTCACTTATTAATTTTAATATTTATAAAAAATATAACTTAATAATACTATATGATTTTTATTTTGCACCCGGAGTATTTATATAGGATATGTTTTATTTATTTATTTATTTTTTTTTTTGAAATCAAGATTTCAAGATTTTTGTATGTTTCCCAACCAATGATCGATAGACCCCCTGGGAGTCCAAAAGACTATTTTTATGATATTACTATATATGTTGAATTTTATGGGAAATTTGGAGAATTAACATTCGCTATTCCCAAGACAGAAGGTTGAGATGCGATTGTCTGAGTATATTTGTAATTAACTTTAGATCCGATTGGAGCCAATAGCTTGACAGATTGTAACTAAACCTATATATGTTAATCAAATATCAAAAAACCAGGGGTTATGGGAGGAGGCTAACTTATTGTCACTAATGCGGTCCAGTTGTCAAAATAAAGTCTATTTTTTCGCTTGAAAATTCTGGCAATTTATAATTTGTTAGCATGAACATGAGTGATGTTTACATAACAGTCAGTGAACGGGGGGTACGTGCATTGCTCGGTAAGCCCTTTTTTATCTCCTTCTTTTCCACAATTTGACAACAAAAACCTGGTTACCGACACAATCTCCTGTTTTTTTATGAATATAATAACATATTTTCTTGCATAGTAAAGTTAATTACTTTACGGAAATTAAAAAAAAAATGAGATATTTAATTAGATATATTTTGATGTTATCTCAGGTCATTTGTCATTCAGATGATGATCAATGAAATGTTAGTGAAAACATCCTTGCCCTTACCGGGATCAAAACTCGGAACACTTCATCCTTAATTAGCCAGTCATCTGTCTATTCAGAGAGAAAACCGGCTTTTAATTTATGCTTCGAATCATAATTAGAGATCATTTCATAAAATACAAAAAAAAAAAAAGAAATTAAATCAAATTTAGAGTATAATTTGTGATAATATTAGAGAAATTCTAATTTTCTCAAAATTCATCTTTTTATAATTTATCTTACTTTCTTTTAATTTTTTTTTTAATTTACTTATATATGGGTTACTAAAATTGGTAATGTTCCATAATCAGGAAAATTTATTTAGAATCTTTTTTTGAGTTAAGGTACTGAAGAACATCGAGTTCTTATTTAAATTTATTGATAGCTATTTACTATATTTAAACTAATTTAATTTAATAATTTACTCAGAAGGGGCAGCGATCCACTGACCCTCGAATTATTAAGTCATTTTTTACTTTACTTCACGGGGGTAGGCTATAAATAAATGTGAGATTTTTTTTGAAATCTTTGAAAAAATTAGAATTTACACTTGCATATGAAGAAATATTTGTTAACGTTACTTTTCAAGTACTAATTATTTGCCCCTCTTTTGATTGTGAATGAAATTATTACAATATTATCTATTAATAAAAAATATTTTTTCTTAGATTTTAGAAAATATCACATTCGCGATTAAGATTTAAGTTTTTTAAACTTAAAATTGTAAATACAATAGAAAAAATAAGGCATTCTCGAGAGTTGAACCCGCATTCTTTTTTTTATTAAATATTAAGAGCTGGTGAGTCTGGAATATAATTAAATTCATATTAAATCACCAATTTGTTAATCTGTTATAAAAAGTGCCTCATTTTTTATACAATATTTACTAGGATAAAATCGCGAATTTGAAATTATTATTATTATTTATTATATTTTAGTTGAGTTGCTAAAGTCCCTTGGAATCTTGACGGAATATTTCACTATAAAGGGAATTTTATTTTATTCATATTTGACGAGCTCGGATCAACAATAGGAGATAATCAATACTAAAGATTTTTATTATTTTTTTGGCCGCTGGCATTCAGCCAGGCATCCATTATTTGATTATATATAAAAATTTTTGTACAATATTTTGCATAATAGTTAAACAATAAATATTTTATTTGGACCGTATAAGCCCCAACTACGGGATTACCCGTTATTCACCAGAGGTGCCTTCGTCCACGGAGACACGACCTCAGGCCTTAGCTCTCTAACGACCCCCCGTGAAGTTACATGATTCCCTATCTCTTCTCCTGCACCTGTATTCATTTCTAGCTAACTAACTATTGCTATTCTAATTCCACCCAATCCCTTTCATTCAACTTATATATACTTGTACTATGCTAGGGTGGATATCCAAGTTTTAGGAGGGGCTCTCTTAGCACCTGTAGCCTAAGAGTTTATCAGTGAGACTTTTTTAAGTCCCTTCCATAGGGCATAGGGGAGAGGGGGGTTCCAGCAACCTCCTCTCCTCGCAGAGTTGCCTGAGTGCTCTTTTGTAGAGGGATCTATTGCTCCAATCCAGAGCATACTGGAGGATTTGCTTTAAAATAAATATTTTCTTTTAGATTTTTCGGGACCTGAGGCCATATAGACTTGAAACAATACTGATTTATTTTAATAATGATATAAATTATCCAGGCATATTTATATCATTTGGTATCGAAACCCTCACTCCTTGGCTTTTAATATTATCAATATTGGCAATGTCAGTATCTTTGACCTCTCGGTCAGGGGGGGGGGGTTAAATATTTGAAAAAACTAGGCCTGCTGAGACGATGTGTTAATTGGATTTGGAAAGATTTCTCTAAATTGAATATAAAATATCTTTTTTACTCTTCTTACCTATATATATAGAAAGTGTATTGTGATCACAAAAAAATCGATGTCGAGATTTTTTCGAATTCCTCTTCACTTCAATTGTATATAAAGATAATTGATATTTAAATAAGGACATAAAGATAGGACATTTATTATTCAATTGACATTGATTTTTCGTCATTTAATTATCTATATAATGAAAACGAAACTATGACCGCACTTTTCATCGTTTAACGTCGCGTAATTAGCCCAAATAACCTGACCACTTATACAAGCAGAGTCTGTAAATGTGGACTAAACTTTTTCTAAGCGATCGGGTAACCGGAAGTGGGTCATTTGACCACCAAATCAAAATTTTCTTATATAAGGGGAGGGGGGGGGGATGTTCAACGATAGACCATTTTAAAGCTCTTTAATGAGTTGTCTAGTTAAGCTCTACAAATGCTCACGATTGTAGAAATCTGCAAACAGGTGTCTAATTATTTTGAGAATGATGAGTTATTAAAAAAAAAGACTAGATTTGTTTGATTATTATACTCCTATGAAAGAGTTTGCCAATACCTAATTAGATTAAATCTCACTACTCAAATGCAAAGTTAATTTATTCGTTGTTACAACAGAGGATTAAAGATGAAGTGAATTGACACTCTATCAGATGATGAATAATACGAGAGCTAATTAAATATTTATTGCTAAATGAATCAAGTTATTTAGGACGTGAAGTAAGGTCATAAATTCCAATTTTTCACAATGGCTACTCATCACTTATTAATTATAATCGTACATTTCAGATCAAAATATATCTCATATAATCCATATGAAATAGAAGATAAATTTGATTTTTTTTTTTAATATACAGATATATAGAATAAATCCCGTTTGACAAATTGTTACATTCATTAGCTATCATCGTCTTAAGGCTTTGCTTATATTGTGAATTGTTTTATCGTTTTATACTATCATGAATCACTCATTTTGTGATGTATTAGAAAAATCCATTTAAAATTATTTATTCGAGTTAATATTTATGATGCAAGCGTTAGATGGTAGTTAGGTGATTTGCAAGATTTCAAGAGGAGATTTTGAAATAGCAATATACTAGCTTCTACTTCATTTAGGGCTTGTAAAGATAAAAAATTGCGATTGATTAAAGATGACCACTTTTATATAAAAAAACTTTAAGGATGGCTATCAAAAAAAATTGATTCCTTGACGTTCGCAATAACTATAAATTAAAATATTTATTTTTCTGCTTTTTTCTTATTAATGTCACTATGATAATTCCTTTACCATTAGTATAATAGCCTATTAGAAAATTATTTTCTGTCACTATAGTAAGTAATGTATAGTAATGATAATAATTTTAACTTCGAAATTTTTTTAGATTTCTAACATTTTCTAGCATGATCTAGTCTTCACAGGTAGAGAAATTCGATTTTTAAGAAATTTCATATTTAGGACAAATATCTCATTTTGAACAAATGATATAGAACCAACTTAAAAAAAAAATTTATGTCGTTTAATCATTTCTAATTTTGTACTTATTCAGAAATAGAAAAATATATAGAAAATTTATTTTAAAATAAAAGTTGTTATAAAGGTACTTACTTATTACTAGCAATTTTTATATATTTTTTTGATAGAACATTTTTTTCATTTGTTTATAATAATTTTTCTAAACATGTTTCAGGCTAATTCAACTCCTAAGGGGAAAGATACAGTCGGTTTTGTGGTGGCCATATCAGTTTATTGACAAGTGTGTACATTAAAAATTCTTTCATGTTTTACCTATGTTTGGAATTAAGTATTTTTTTTTTTAATCTCCACCCCGAACGGTATTTGATAGTGGAGATTTTAGGAATTAACTTAATTAAAATTGAAATGAAATTTAATTAATTAGTTAATTTGAAATTAATTCTCTAAAGAAATGGTCGTTCTTAATTAGGGGCGTTTGCAGAAATATTTTTAGGTGGGGGCAAAGCTTAGAGACAAATAATACATGTACCATTGAAATAAAATGAGATTAGTTATAAATAAATAAAGTAAAAAATTATAAATCGCCATCACTGATCTCAATCACTTTTATGATTATAATTTGTGTAATTTTTTATTCGATTCCAGGGGGGGAGGGGGGCAGGTGCACCTTATTGCCCCCACCTGCGGATGCCCATGTTCTTAATACTATTTTCCTCATCTAACACACTAGTTCAGCGACTTGCCACCGAGTGGCAGCAGGAGCATTATTGGATTTCTCCTCTCACATCTTCTAAAATTTCAATTATATCCTCTTAGAATAACTCAGAAAATTAAATACTTTTTTTATTCCTATATATTAATATTTAAGTCTTTAGAAGCTCTAACCTAGTAGCTTCTGTGACTATTTACTTACCCCCGAGCTCAACACTCGTAAATATAAAGGAACTCGAAAAAAATAATGGACGGTAATTTGAGGCAGGGGGAGCTATTTAAGTTGCTGAGGTGCGATGACTTTTTTTATTTTGGCACTCCATTATAAACTTTTTCTCGTGGTCTTCCAAAAGCTTCTGCCAGTTCTTGTCTCAATAAATAGAATGTTGTCTATCATAAGATTTCCCAAAATGTGGGTTACGAGCTTGAGTTAGATAGGTCTCGACAAAATTTTAAAATATGACTAAAAATAATTCAGTTGGAAAATAAAAGGTATAAATGTCTATACAACTTAATATTATTTATTATTAACGTATATAGAAAATATATTTTTATATACATAACTGAACAGAATGAATTTATTTTTATAAAATACGTTTTATTTTATAAAATGTATTTAATTTTTTTAGTACATAATATTTTATTTGTAGTAATTAATATTTATGTGTTGTATATGTATTATATGTATTCTCTGTTTTTTTTTTATTATTTATATCATTGTTCATTGCTTTTCCTCTTTGAAAGACATTATTCAGGTGGGTCGCAAAAAAATTTCTTTTCCAAGAGTAGGTCGCAGTCCATAAAACTTTGGGATCCCTGATTTATCACAAAGACCTGATCATACTTTATTTCTTAAAGGAAAGGGATTATATTTAAAATTTCCTCTTTTAATAGTAAGATTAGTATTAGGCTGTTGTTTTTGAAAGGTCCACATATTTTGAATCCATTTTATTCATTTTTATTCCAATTTCTTTTCATCATTTTTCCTTAGTCGTTATCTCTTTTGAAGAATTACTTAATAACAAAATTTTAATTTACTTTCAGAAACTAATTAAATAGAAATTGAAGGCGTTTCCCACCATTGACAAATTGATTAATGAATTTCTATATAAATTACACTTTATTATTGACTACTAATGTTAATTCTAGGATGGGAGCAAATGCCTTGCCCCCTTGCTTCGTGAGACATGTGCTCCTGTTGTTCCTTTTTTGGGTATTAGAAATAAAGAGACTTTCAAATTGATAGTTACTGGCAGGTACCCAAAAAATTTTGGGAGATTGTCTTATCTAATGTCGGGTCATTTCCGGAGAGAAATTTCACATGAAATGTCCCATCAATCATTTAAATGTGTCCACATAGGAACGGGCAAACCCAATGACCTATTCCGCAGGCACTGGTTGGGTAAAGTATGCTCCCTGTTAGAGTTAATAAATATGAAATTTTAATTAATTTTATATCAATAAAGAATTTTTTCTATAAAAAGTTGATTTTTCTAATTAAAAAAATTCCAGCTTCATTTTACTTTTTATTCATCCAGGCTCTATATCTCGAATAATAATTTTGTTTTTATTTTTTACGGTATATTTTACTTTATGTGTGTAAAGAATGATCTCTAACATAAAGGCTTGTCTGCATCTCATCTCTTAATTATAGAAAATAAAATGAAGAGAATGCAATTTAAAAATAAGAAAGTGTAAATTTGAAAATTTAGATATAATATAGTCTGATTGAGAAGAAGACTGAAATATAGATTTAAGTATTCATTAGCCATAATCAGATAAAATATTTAATTTCAAGATAGAGATAATAATAGATGGAGTGACAATAGAAAACTATATCTATTTTGTGTTTGCGGCGTTTGAGCGCGCACAAAATAAATAAACAAACGGGTATGCCTAGTCTCTACGATCCAATGAATGAAATTATGTTTAATGATAAAACAATATTATTATGGTAATTTTTAGTTGTAAAAATAAAAATGTAATGAAAGTAGAAGGGAGATTGCAGCAAAAGAAAGAACGCCCTTGGATTCGATTTACTAGACATTTTCAGTCGCTTAGTAATCAGACCCAAAGTTCTCAAGTAGTTCTGCTTAATAAAACAATGTATGTGTACATTATTTTTGATTATATTACAGTCAATTTTGTGCGGTGACATGAGAGTATTTTTTTTTTACTTTCCTTTATCTATATATAAAATATATAGAGAAAGGGCGATCGCAAAAAAAATTGATGTCGAGATTTTTCATTATTAAAATAGACTCATGTCACCGCCTCTCCAAAAAATTTAATGATATTCTCTTATTATAACTTCATGTTTGTTTTAACAAAAATCAAATTTTGTTTACTTCTTATTTTATTATTTCAGTTGGAACAAGTTGGCGCTTGCACGAGACCAACTTAGACCACCTGATCGAGACTCCTCTGTCCTCAGTAAGCCTTGAGAAGGCCTTATGATCACATCGTTTCCGCGCTGCTTCTCTCCAGCCTCTCCCGCCAAAATCTCTGTACTTTTTTTTCCAGGTAATCATTAATTTATAATCATATTTTTTTATTTGAATTTAAAAACATATTTTAAATGACGAATTCATAAATAGAACAATATTCTCATTATATACAATATATATATATGTCTAAAGTCTTACAGAGATACATACACGAGATTGTTCTTTCAAATTTCGATTCTATTTTAAAAAAATGTCAAAAATGAAAAATTTTAAGATATAATTAATTTATTAAAGAAATGTTTTATAATAAATAAATTAATAATTAGAATAATTCTCTATCTCTCTACTACTATTATTAAACGAGCTAATCTTGTGTATATTTATATTTCTATATATTATGCAAATTTTTTCTCGAATTTGATGGAATTTGATGTGAGTAATCGATTACGCTAGGTTTCATCTTCTGGAAAATTCATTTAACTTTTATACCGATTAGGATGAAATTTTCAACCTCTAAAGTTTTTGATGAAATTGGGTGTGTTTATTCGGATGAAAGGAATTGATTGTGCTAGAATCCATCTTTGGAAAATATATTTAGGGTATTTCTGTTTGGAGGAACTTTTTTTGACGAATGGCTCTATCTTTAGGTCTTAGGTCTAAATGCAAAGGACAGCTTTGAAGACTCTTCTTGACATTTAAAAAAAAACTCTCGACACTCGGACTCCAACTACTATAAAATAAAACTAGATAAATAATACACATTAATGTAAAAAAATATTGTAGTAAGACTTTTCTAGAATAAACTCTCGGTTACTTTAGGAAAATAATAACACAGTTACATATATATATAATGATTTATCTTTTTTGTTAGAAATTTTAAATGTTTGTAATGTT
>JAAAKE020112217.1:0-16575 GCA_010014785.2 Anisolabis maritima
AACAATCGTAAATAATATATTTGTAATGGTTTAAAAATCTATATGGCCTCAGATGCCGAGAGACTTAAAGATTTAAAAAAAAACAATTTTTATTTTTTGAATTAGTAGCCTATAGAATTTAGATAAATTTAGTTGTGGATTCAAAATATTTCGACGAGCATCAGAGAGAAATAAAAATAAGCTTTCAAATGAACAACTAGAAGCAAGTTATGGGTTCTGATAGACACGCGCAGTTAAAGTGAATGCAAAAGCGCACTCTTTCTTGTGATATGAAAAAAAAAATGCTAAAAAGAAGTGCAATAAAATTAAAAAAAAAAATTATATTTATTTTCTCAAATGTATAGAATGGAATGTAAATTCAGAAAAAATATTCTCCAAAAGAGCTTTAACATTTGCAAGTTGGACAATTTACATGAAAAATATTTTCCTTTAAGGAGTGCTCATTTGTTTGTGAAAAATTAATGAAGAACATTTCTTTCTCTCCTCCATATTATTTACTACACATTCTCCTGAATTCATCTTGAGGCCCTATATCAAATCTAAAACTTTTCATTGATATTTTTTATTATGAACAAAATACTTTTATGAATATTAAAAAAATTATGGGCCATATATTGCCTATTGCTAATTTATTGTTGTGTGTATAGCTGTGATGATGGTCCTATCCGAGATGGAAATGTCAGCTTAGAGGACAAGTAATAAATGAATTGTGGCTATTTTAATTTATTTCTTTCTTCAACTAGAATAGGAATTTTATATTTATACGTTTCTCTTTTGTCTTTGCCATGTAGAGGACAATGATTATGGGTCGGTTTAATAAAGTATAAGAGATCAAGAAACGCGACGCATAACTTCTGGAATAGAGCGAGCAGAAAAAATACTACTCAGTTTGGATGACTTTCGTGGTTTCCAACGCCATCCACGTATATTTGATATTTAGACATTAATAAAATCTTAAATTGCGATCCAGGCATATGATCTGATTACTAGTTTTTTTTTTTAAGAAAAAATTTGCTCTTATTTTTTTGTATGTCATAAACAGTATATTACGTATTTAAATAAGACTTAGAATAATTGTAAGACATGTGAATAAAAGATATCAGATATATTTTTTATTTGACAATAGGAATAAAACAATTGCCCTTAAAAGTTAAATTTCGAAACCATCAATTTCAAGACATACAGTGACATTGAGCTTATTTACACATGGGCGAGTTTTAAATTACTTAAAGAATAATAAATTATTATCATGTATTTATAAAAAAAAGTATCTGGAAAGAAGAAGCTCCTGGCCTGTGACCCATTTAATAACATGACGTGATTAGGTGACCGAACTGCGCGTTTTGCTATCGGGCTCAAGGCGACGCACACGCATAACGCGTGCGATATTCAATGCGTGACGTATGACGCGTGCCCGCCCGACCACTAGTCGCCGTTGCTCAAGTTATTTTAATGCTGGGAAAATTAATTATTTCTTTAGAAATGTTTTTCTTTTTCTTAAGACTAAGAAAGAGGTGAAAAACCATGACCTGGTCTTTAAGTTGAAATTTTAGGTTATTCCATTTAGTATACACCAATGGTATTATTTTTTGCAAATTGATACGCGTATGACGCGTGGGAGGCGACACGCTCTTTTGTAATCAATGGAAATTAATAAGGCAGCGCAAATTGGTAACACGACGCCACACATTGCACGTTCATAGGCTACTAGAGTGTATCACCTCACACACGGCATTTGGGTCTCAGCCTTTAAGAAGAACGTAAAAAATGAAAACAAAATTAGGAAATTTTCCAGGGTAAAATCCAGAAATATTCCTAAGAAAAAACTTAACTCAGGGATATTTCTTTAAGCCTATTATTTATATTAAATTTCCTAAAGAGCCAAGAAAAATTTTAACTAAGAAATTATATATATTAATAAAAAAATGTATAGTAAAATCCATAAATTTAGATCTTTCTAAAGGTCGCTTCGGCATACAGACCTCAAAAAAAACTTGACATTTTTTATGTTAAAAAACAACCGAACAGAAAAAAAAATAGAATTTATGTCAATTTAGACATTAATCCATTAACGATACCTATTAATCATCCATATTTATTTAAACTAATCGGTCTTAAATTTTTATCGGACTGGTTTCCATACCGGCATACTTTAGTTTTTATGGTTACCAATATTAACAATGTCAATAGCTCTAACGAAACATGGTGGGGGCGTTTTTATAGATTGAAACCAACTCTATCCAACATTCATAAATATTATTATAGCTGCTCATAGATATTCTGGGCAAATTATTATTTTTGCGAAAAGCAAAGGTGAGCAATATAAAACTAAATTTGTCAATTTTGATGACCAGAGATAGTTGCTTTCGCCTCCTCCCTTAAAAATCACGCCCTAGAGAGCACAAGACATCGAAATGTTTTTAAGAAACTGTTTCCAAATACTACCTATTTAAATTCAAACTCATTTGTGTCGCTATCTTTCAAGATATCTTGACAAAAAAATTCCTAATAGATATAGAACCAAAAAGAAAAAGATTTTATTTCTTAAAAAAAAAAAACATCGAAATTTTATTCCATCCTAAACGTTAACATATTTGCTTGTCGTTTTGATGTTATTTAATTCCTAACTTAAGGCGACGAAGACGACGACTAATTTCATATTTCATTAGTATCGGTTACTATTGGCAGCTGACTTGTAATCGTAACCGTTTTCTAAGTTATTTTTAGTTCTCAGTTATGTAAATTAATGAGCATGTAATTGATTTTAGTATCAACCTCCTAACAAACTAGGAACCAAAAACAATAAACTCCATTTCGGACAAATTTACTACATCAAGATAAAAAAAAGAAAAAAGCTCCCTCAAGAAAAGGATTGATTTCGCTTATGGGCTTAACAGCTATTAAATATCGAGCGTTATTTTAAGATGCGCATGTTTGTGCTTGTTTTTTTTTTTTTTTTTTTTATCCAGTGGAAACAAATTCCGTGCTGGTGAGTTATCTCGCGGGGCGGTGTTGCTCGGGATCAACAACAGGCGGCCGGAGTCTCTATCTGACCCGAGATCTCACCAGGCTCTCAGGTGATGGATCGCCCTGGTCCAGAGACTCATCCAAAGAAAGAGAGAGCAAAAGAAAGAAAGAGCAAGCAAGCACCCTTCTTGCACGTGCCAATTGTCCTTCTCGGGCACACATGTCATAAACATCTCCACAGTGTCTTGACATTCCTTTTTTTCGAATGAATGAAGCCCATGAATGAATGCATTTTTACCTATAAATTTTTAAATTTTATTTTATAATAAAATGATAAAAAATAAGTTATTTTTTTTATCCAGATGAAAATTGAAATTTATTTGATGATGAGACCATCGCAATATATGGCGTACATGAAATTTAAAAATATAACTTTATATATACTATATATAAATAAAATGAAATTAAGCTGGCATATTTATTTGTCAGTTTAGGGAACAAGTGTTTAAATAAAAAATAGCGTGAATTACTATCCTTTAGTTTTATTTATAAGGAAATTTTTTTCTAAAATGGAAAAAAATTCTAAAGATAAAGTAAAATTTTTATTTGAGAGAGAAGAAAGTTATTAAAACCTTTTAGATAAAAAATAAAAAGTTACAAAGTTTAAAAAAATAAATAAAAGAACCTAATAGTCTTTTTAATGCATTGCTTTACTTCATAAGTGAAGCGCAGTTTTGTTCAAAAGTCTGTATTTAAATTCAAAAATGTTTTAATGAAGATCCCTAAAAAATTTTGAAAATCAAAACAGATCAGGCAACGATGGTAAAGATGCTATATGCATATATATTTATGTAACATATGCTATAGAAACCATTAATATTATATTCCCTTGGAAAATGGAATATAATTTTTTCTCTAGTTATATTGGCTTTTATAATCAATGAAAAAAACTTCTTTACAAATCGAATTTTTTTTAATTATACGAGTGAATCACGGATGAGTAAGAATGCATTAATTTCCCCGGTAGCCGATTTTTAATACAATAACAATTCTCTTTCTAAAATTATTTTAACTTCGATTTAAAAAAACCAAAAAATTTTAAAATAATATGTCCAGTCCTAGGCAATATTAAATTCCCCCTCTGCATTTTTTCCATGACTAATTTATAGTTTTTAAAAAAAGTGTCTAAAAATCAATATTGAAAATTTTCAAGAGTCCGTCCTTTAATTATTTAACTAAAAATTAGTCAAAGAAAGAAAAAAAAGCAACATCTTAATATTGTGATTCATTGTACATATAGAATAAAGAATTAAAATAAAAATTTCGTTTAGTAAAGCAAGGTTACTTTATAAAGAAAAATTAATCAGGATTAAAGAATTTATGAATTTTATAGATTATTGTTTAATTGATTTTATTATTTTAAACTTTTAATTTTAATTAGAATCTAAATTCCTGAGTGACTCTCCTTCATATAAGATACATAATTTAGATGGAAATTGAAGGTAGCAGTAAAACAGAGAGCAGAGGATGCAAGCGAAGGTGTGAATGTGAACATGGCTCGTTGTCTATTTTTCAGGTCTATTAACGATAATGAGTTTAATTTACGGTAATCATCGTCCAAGATGGATATAAAAGAATAAGCAACTTGTAGCAAGCAACGCCATGTGGATTGTGGGTTATATCGGTTACGTGTTAATTTACAGAAAAATAAAAGTAAGAGTGGATTGCAAATGACACCGGAGATGTTTGGACCACCAGGAATGCTGCAGGTGTCAGTGTAAAGAAATTCAAAATTGCAAATATACGATCAATATTAGATTGAAACAGGATACAAACCGGTTTCGAGATTAAACTTTAAAATTACAGTGTTAATAAAATATTTCAATAAAATATGATCGTAATGCCTTTTTTCACATATCTATAAACAATGTTTTTTCCCTTTAATCTCACAACTATAATTATATATTTTAATAATGAATGAATTCTAATGGGTGGTCTTAAAAACATGCTTGAGAAAAATTAACAAGTTATCGTCCTTATTAAGCTATTTAAAAATCCCGTGCTAATAATTTATAAAAATATTTTTTTTTTACTTTATAAGCATTATTATAATAAAATATAATTTTGAAATTAAATTAATTTTCATAAATTTAATAACTTCTTTTATGAGTTTCTCTAAGTGTCCATTAGTTCAACCCAAAAAAAGTAATCTCCCCGATTTGGAATAAAATTTTATATTAAACCCAATATGGATTAGTTGTTTTCATCTTAAATTTCATTTTTCCTCAGGGGGAATTAATTTTTAAAAATTTTGAAATTTCCATAGGCAAGTGTATACGAATTAATTGAAATATAAAAGAATATTCCCAATCCAGTACTACTATTAATAATAGAATATTGCTCATATCATGAGTGACTATGTATAAAGTTTATGATCAAAGGGTCAGAGGTTCGCTTTCTGTCCTGAACAAATAAAATCTATTAATTAATTAAAATAAATATGGACGGAGAATAGATAAAAAGTTGGCATAATGTCAGATATTGAGTGGTTAGTCTTTAATAAATCATAAATTATTGAAGAGTTTGTTTAATTGTTAAAAAAAAAAAAATGCCCTATCTCTTGGTGCAGAGCTAGAGGTCTGGATTCACGTACCAAAGGTCAGTGATTCGCTTCCCGTCTTGAGCGACAAAAATTTATTTATATTAAATTGTCTATCAATTAATTTAAATAAAAAAGACGGAAAAACTTTAAAAAAAAAAGAAAAAAAAAATTTAAAAAAAAAATCACTATTTAATTTCTTCCAAACTCTGATGGGCAAGCACCCGATTCAACTTAATATATGTTTGAGATAAAATAAATTTTAAAGCGATTTGTTTGTTCATCCAGAAAAATGACCATATTATTTCCTATCATATATTTTGATCTACCACTTGCTATTTGTTTCAAGAATAAGGCAATTCATCCATATTGCAAAGGAGGCAGTATAATACAATTGACGACGACGATAAGGGTTGCCTCATGGTCCTCACGGTCGTCTCGGCACGCGCACCTCTAACCTTGCAGGGCGCACTTGTGGAGCGCAGTTCAATGGTAGTTGCCCAATGGTTCCCACGCCGCGTTCCATTTATCAGTTAGTTCCCTCGATTGCACCGACGGCCAGACAACATCGTCGACGACCTTCCATCTAGAGATTGTTTCAAATAAACAACACACTTGCAATCTTTAGGCAACTTTATTTCCACCAATTCTTTAATTAACTAACAAGAAATCCTCATTCAAAATCCTCTTTTAAGAAATCCATTCATTGTAGTCAATGTGCAAATCATTTTGCTACCTATCTTCAATATTTTAATAAATAAATAATTTGCCCCTAATGACTATCTACTTACTATTCTCATGTTGAGAGAATAAAAATTAGGGATAAAGTGAACTTTCGTTTAGCGAACTCAAGAAAACAGGCTTAAATTTAATTTATTGAAAAAAATTTCCTATTCTACTTTAGATACCATTCTAAAGTAATTTTAAAATTAAATAATTTACATTAAAATCTTTTGAGACAAGAGAGTGATAATAATATTTCTACAGAAGCCAATGCCTAATTAAAAGAGTGATAAAAAGAATATTAAAATTATCCAAAAAGAAACGTCAATTAATAATTAAATTTGCTGTTCTTCTTTAAATTGGCCTAAATATCATATAAAATATATTTTAATTTAATAATAATAAAAGTATATATAAAAAAAAAAATCAAAAAATTTTTCCGGGAGGTTCAGGAGAGACCACCATCAAAGGCAAAGAAAATTACAAAAAAGAGGCTAAATAAAAAGAAGGTAGCCCTGTCCCTTGGTACAGAGCTAGAGGTCTGGCTTCGCGTACCAAAGGTCAATGGTTCTCTTCTCATTCTGAAAGACAAAAATTTATTTAAATTAATATATTCGCTACCAATTAATTTAAATAAATAAGGACGGAGTCTAAATGGCCTCAGATGCCGAAAAAGACTTAAACAAAAAATAAGGCACATTAGAAATTGCAAAAATATTAGTGGTTTGCGGATAAATATTATCGATGATTTTTAACAGCTATATTATTTATTATTCTAGATATTTAGAACAGCATAAGGCATCTTCAGAACAAATAACTGAAAAATATAGAGGCTATTGACGACATATCTTTTAACTCGTTTAAAATATTTTTAAGACTATAATTGATTAAGCCTAGGATATATAAGAATTTAATGGGCTTGTAATGAAAAAATATTTTAATACAATAAACTATCTTGCACTGGTGAACAAATAAATTTAATAATGAAGCCTGTTTATTTTGAAGAAAGAAAAATACTAGCTATTGATTTCACATATTTTCAAAAATTTGAATAAAGATATTTAAAATAAACGACTAAGTCAAATATAGTAGTATGATAGTATAGAGTGACAATAAAAACCCTAGAAGGATCTACTATCCCCTTCAAAAGTAATTAGACATCCTGTATCTTTGGTTTCGTCTTAATGTATTGTATTATTAAAAGACCTACATGAGATTCAAAATCATAAAAATTGATGTTTTACTTATTATCAAATTTTTTGTTTTCGGATTTCATGTAGATCTTAGAATTATCCAATAAGACGAAACCAAAGATAGAGGTTTTCTAATTACTTTTGGAGGGGTTAGTATGTTGAAGGATCTTTGAAATTAATCTAATAAAATTACTAAAAAAAAAATAGTTTTTTTTTTTATATTTATTTATCGAGGATCTCATCAAAGGGTTGGAGGCAGATGCATCTCGGTTGCAAAAGGACTCGCACCTGTGCCGGAATCGCGACCCAATGCCTGCAATCCGATGCATCTTTAATTAGCCGTATCTTGGAGTCCCTTACAGGCCATCTAAGCTCTAGATAGAAATAAACAATGAAAATTACGCGATTTAGCACACATGTATTGTTCGCAGCGTGGTGCTGCAATTTTATTTTTCGAGGACCTAGCTCAGAAAAATTATTTTTTAACATTGGCCTTGGACTATATTCCCTCTCTCTACGACTCTGAGATGGATAGTTGCGATATTATATTTATCCTTCTTTCAACATTCCTATTAAGTGGAAGAAGCTCCGTTTAGCGATTTCCGAGCCGGAAGCACGCCGTTTTGCTCCTCTGTTATGCAACGGAGCCTTCCCGGAATTGAAATGATAGCCTTTGGATAAAAGTGCAAGTGATAATTTATGAATTCTTATCTGAACGAAATAAAAAAATAGATTCATTATATGTTGAAACAAATGAATAAACAATCCTTATGAATGAAAATACTCATTGAGAAAAAGTTCGTTTGCTAAATTAATTATTTGTAATTAGTTCAAGGACAAGAAAAAAAAAACAATTTCAAAATATATCTGTCTTTTTTTATAAAATAGACATTTTTTTCTCCCTCTATTATTATTATTATTATTATTTGGCCTTTAAAATTATTACAAAAAAGCATTATTATATTGTAAATGTTGTCAGAGTCATTCTTCAATTATTTTATAAAATTTAAAAATTTACCTATGCACATTATTAAAGTTGTTAACACTAGAAAAACAATTGGAAATTATTTCATCCTTGGAATGGAATATCTAATTATATCTTTTTTATTAAACTTATATCCTGTCGGGAAATGTTTAAAAAATAAACTTTAAAAATTTAATAATTTTCTAATCTTTTTTTAATTAAAAAAATTTTAATTTTGTAATTTTCGGATATCAATAATAATTTATTTTTGAAAATTCTTAAATAAATAAGCGTTTCTACAATTAAAAACCTTAGGGGTATTTAGAGAAGGGGAACAAAAGAAAATTACAGAAACTAAAGAATAAATCAAATTTCAAAAAAGGAATATAATTTTAAAAAGTGTCACGAACTTTACTATTACACGAACCGGGTAAAAAAATCATCTGAAGTGAACCTTCATTCAATAAAACAATGAAAATATCTCATCAACTACTAATATAAAAGTAATTGCCGTATACAACAGTCTTCTATTCATAATTTTGAACAATTTTTGTTTAAAAAAAGTTTTTCTTTTAGAGTATCTTAAAAAGGAAACTTTTGTTTTTTTGAAGCTTTTGTTTACCATGGACCCACTTTTTTGTTGACAGAGATGATGCTTATTATCGGAAATTGTAAAAATTGTATTTTTATTTAATTTTTTCACCCAAAAAATAGATGTTGACTAGGGCTGGCTAAGGTTCTAAGAGATTCAAATATTCCTCAACTCTATCAAAGGAGATCCCTCCCAATATGATCCTCCCAGGAAAAAACAAATGCATCAGTTCCTGAGACTTATAAATGAAGAGTTTTCAGAAAAAAATTTAATCTTATTTGAAATAGAACAATTTTTGTAAAATTATTATTTCTTACAATAATAATTATTTATATAATCTATTGCAGAGATGTACAGATGATTTATCTACCAAAGAATTTATTCAAACAAATTAGCTCCCTCATAGCGAAAAAATTAAAACATAGATCGAGAAGGGGAATTGCTCATTCTAAGAGCTCTCAACATTGTACCTCATTTTGGCTCGCTGATTAAATCCTATTTACCATCACTGTTATATTTGTCTAAGATTTTATCATATCTTTTTTCATGTTAATTTCTTTTTAAAATTCACACAGAGATAATTTTTTAATAAAATATTAATAATAAGTGTTTATATTCTTTTTTTTTATGGTATGGATTATTCATACGAAATTTTACGGATCTGACGCATGAAAATGATATAGAGCTATTAAATAATTTTTTTTTTTTTTTTTTTTTCAGATTACATAAATTCCAAAATAGGAGGAGGAGGATATTCCGAAACAGAAAAATCTCCCACCAAACACTAAAAAACAATTGGAAGGCGTTGAGCAACTGCGCGACATTGAACCGGAGCAGGATTATCCCATTAAGCCTAATCTCTTCAGTAAGAATTTCTCTCCGTTTTTTTCTCAATTTAACCTTGCTAATTATGCACAACTAATTGTCTCTCTGTGCATTTAATGACTTAATTATCTTTAAGTTTGTTATTGTTCCTGTAGTTGTTGTTTAAAATATTGTATAGAAAGTGAAAGCGTATGGAGGACAGGAAAAAAAATCACTTTTTTTTGTTTTAGTATAAAACAATTTAGTAATATTTAAATAATGATAGCATAGTTAGAAAAAAAAGACAATTAACGAAATTGGAATCGAACTCCGCCCAGACACAAAGGCCAAACTTAGTATATTTAGATGTATACGAAGGAGGACCTTCGGAGTCGAGTGACGAGTCGAAATTGGCCGTAGATCCCTTTGGGTGTAGAAACGCGGAGACGGAAACAGATCAAGGCCGAGGAGCGCCGTGGGAACCTGCTTAAGACAATAGGGCAGGAAATGCTCTTCAGTCATTCCCAGTGAACCATTTTTTATTTTTCAGAATCGCTAAGGAGCTTTATCGCCTCCCCTCCTCTCGCTTTCTTTTATAAAATATGTGACCCATGAAAACCAAATGGATCACTTTTAAAATCTGCAGGTGATTTTTTTTACTTTCTCTTACCTATATATGTAATATATAGTAAGAAAGTATATAGAATATCAAAATTTTGACTTTGGATTCGGATTAAGAGTCAAAGATTGAGGACAAATGTTCAAAAAATTTTAAAATAGGTCCATAGCATCCTGGTCAAAATAGCTGTAGAAATTTTGAATTTTTACCATATATCACAATTTTTACGTTAGTCTCGGATAGCAACATGTATAAATCTATATTATTATTTTAAAACTGTTACGAGGGGAGCGAGCAATTCCGCAGCCCTTGCGTAAATCCAGATGGTTTTGATTAAACCACAGTAATATATTAGACTTTAAAATTTTATTTAATCCATTTGACTTTTTTCTTTTGTTAAATCTTTTTCGGCATCTGAAGCAATTTAGACTTTGTCCTTATTTATATTAATTAGTAACCAATAAAATATTTTAAATGAAATTATATTTATTTATACAAACTTAAAAAAAATAACAATAAAAATCAACATGACATGACTTGCATTCTCGATAGGGTGTATGTAAAGCGACCATTTTATATTCCCAGAGAATATATTATCGATTGCAAAAAAATTGGCGAGGAATTGTGGTAACTTTGTTGCCTTTTTTTTTAAATTCAGTTGTTATTTTTTATTAAATAATTAAAATTTAAAAAGCAAATGAACGATATTTAATATTTTTAGATCTTTTTAAGCATTACAACCTTAATTCATATTTTGGTCAAAGAATTACCTAAATACGGTCAAAAAAATTGAAATAGCTTTAATTACCGGTAATTAGGAGAGCAAATCATTTTAATAAACATGACTGGATAACGATATTCATTTTTATATCTATATGACTTCCTAAACTAAAAATTAAAATTGTATTGAAGTGAAGAAGTTTTCAAGATCATTTATGTTAAGCAGGCCATTGCCTGCAGCTGAAAGAATATAAAAAAATATTATTATTTGTTTTCCTGGCTACCAATTAATTTAAATAAATATCGACGGATTTAAAAGGCCTCATACACCATAATAGTTTTTAAAACCTGGAGATAATAAATTATGTCCAGAAAAAAAGAGGCGAGTGGGGTTATCCTCAAATTTAGAGAAAAAAAAATTAACTTTTAATAATAAAATAAGTTAAATTAAAATTGCACAATTTTACAAATTTCCTAAATTGCATTTTTTCAATATTTCGATTCTGGAAGGTCCCCACATATTTATAGATTTTTTTTTGTGATGGGGTTAGAAAATATTTTCTCAAATATTTAAAAAACATTAATGGCGAATTTTTACAACTTCAAAGTAAATAATTTGCAATTTTAATAATCTAGGCAACTTTCAGAAATTTAAATAATAATGCTTAGTTACCCAATGATTCTAATTAAAGATAATAATATTTACTATGTCTTTAAATTATAGATATAATAAATCGATTTCCATTAATTATAACATTGGCACATAATGATTAATCATCTTCCTCATAAACTGGCAAAAGAAAAAAAAAAGTTAATAAGAAAATCTCAAAGAAAGAACGTGTATGTATTAGTGTGTACGTGTGAATGTAGAGTGTACAAATATATGTTTATAACAAACAACAGATGAATATGAAATGGAGGTCGGATTGGGGGCGAAGTCGCAACATTTCTTCTTCGGAGGTGGCGAAGGCGGCAGCGGCTAGAAGAAAAGGACTTTGAGGTGTCCTTGAGGGTGGAGGTCCTCAAGAGGCGGAGGAAGCCTTCCGGTGACGACATGCGGCTTTGCGTAAATGCCTTTTTATTACCACTCAGAAAAAAAAGATAACGGCTTTCGTTACCTAAAATATGGGGGGGGGGGGAAACCTTTAAAAAAAATTTTTTTTTGGCCTTACGAGTGACCTAATATAGAAAGCCCGAAAGAAAAAAAAAGTGTTTTTGCACTTTTAATATAGACTTCCCAAATTTTAAAAATATAACTGTATACTATATTTTTTTATAAAAAATATTATAAAGCTTTCTGCTTGTATAATTTCTAAAAATATCACCCATTTCTTTTAAAGTCTTTTTGACATCTGGGGCCATATAGTCGTTAAACAATTTTAATAATATTATTATTTACGGTACAATATTATCCAGGGATATTTATTTATATCAATAACCACTTGAGGACTTCCACCCTCAAGGATACTTCAAAGTCCTTTTCTTATTTTCTCTCACATTCGTCATCTCTGAAAAAGATTTAAATAAATTTCCATCGGATTGCCTGAGATCCGAACCCACCCCCCAAGGCTTTTAAGATTATTAATATCAATACCGCAAACCTCTTGGCTACGGGATGGGATATATATATTTTTATTTTTAAAAAATTTCTCTAAAATATTTTTTATATAAACAACTCAAAGTGGTTGTTATTAGAAAAGTTTTTTTTTCACTTCGGCATCTGAGGTTATTTAAACTTTAAACAATTGACAATATATTTTAATATATATATATAAACCAGGCAAATTTCTTTTCATCATTTGGTATCCGATTGATAAATAAATTAGACTGCCTGGAATCCGAACCCACACCACTTGGCTTCTTAAGGTTATCAATATTGACAATGTCAAAATTTTAAGGGGGGGTGATTGAAAAGTTAAGAATGCATGATTTTTTTTTTAATATCTGAGATTTATACTTTTCTGTAGAAATTGAAGTCTAGAAGTGGATATATATATATATATATATATATATATATATATGTATGTATATGTATATATATATGTATGTGTGTGTGTGTTAAGATTGTGGTCGAATCATTTAACGAAACGAAATTTTATATAGGTCATGTATTATACAAATAAGAAATTCAAATTTTGGAAACAATCTATTCTTCTGAAGTATTAGATTTTTTTACCTAAATTCAAAGCTCAAATATAAAATATCTTAATAATTTTTAGAAAAAATTGCATTTTGAATAAGTATTTTTTTTTATTTTAGCAACCCTTTATAACAGTAATTCTCGTGTGTGTTTCTTCTTTAGCGCAAATATGAGTTTAAGCATCTATTAATTTTTGGAATAACAAAAAAATGTTTATTACTATATATACCATAGTTCAGGTTCAGTGATCATAACAAGAGTTCCTTTCACCTATAAAAAAATCATCGCCGATACCTATTATAGTTTGGAAAATGCGCTAAAAATTTATTAGAGTCAGATTTAATTCATTTTTAATGAACGTCTCTTAGAGAAAGGAAGATATTGTAATTACAGGTCTATACCAATTTTCACTTAAGGACGAATTAGTCTATTTGTATTTTGAACTTACTATTTTTAGTAAGATATCCATCTTACGGTGTGGGGATATATGTAAATAAATTCACATAAATAAAATTATATATTTAATTTATATACAATCAATTTTTGGTAGAGATCCTTCTACAGAAAAAAAGTTAATTAAAATTAAATATTTATGCTTAAAGGGCAAATATCTTCTTTAAAGAGAATTTAAATTACAATGGAAATTAGTTTGTTTTTGCTTGCTGGAATATAAACCTAAATGACCATCTCACTAATGGCATTTTTTATTCCTGAGTAGAACATCCATGGACAGTTGTTACCAATCAATCCAGCAAGCAAAATTAATAATTTCTAAAACCCATGGTGTAAGGTAATTAAAAGATATTTCATATTGTATTTAAAATCTGAAAAAAAATTGTATGCTTTTTTTCTAGAGATTAGCCTTAGTAGTGTTATTCCCTTTGCATTTCTTAAATAGTCTCATTAATAGTTCCCTCGTCTATGTCATTTCAGGATCTCGCACTTTGGAATTTGCCTTACATCATTTTATGAGAATTCCCGAACATTTTTTTCTTTTTTTGTAATTAAAGTCTTTCCATTACATATAATCATAATGACTACAAATAGTTCATATAAAATTGATATTTTCGTTTTTTATAATATATTTCACCAAGATGCAGGATCCATGAATCACTCACTCTCGCTTTAGAACGCGAAGTAAGTGCTTGGCAAAGTGTTATGAAAAATGGAGCAGCAGTCTTTAAGTCTTTTAAAATCACTTCTCTTCTCTCTGGGAAAGAAATCCCTCGGAAAGCGGCTATAAATTCTTCTGATGCCTGAATAATTTGTTATATATAAAATAATCTAATTGCTCCTTCTTTTTTTTTTTTTTAAAGCTTGGAATGTTTTTCCAATTAAACTCAAAATAACATACAAATGAACAACTTTTAAATAAACAACTTTAAACTAAAGTATTAATAACAAAACTAAAATTCATAATTAAACAAGCAGCTAAATAATTATTTGTAAATTTGGAAAGCGGATTTAATAGTCCATTATCAACATAAGTTAATAGATGTACATGACATTGATGTTTGTGACTTCAAGCCCCACCGAAGGTGGGCGTAAAGGTTCACTGATATGAATTGGATTGTAAGTGAATATCAAAAAGGTTAAAGAATTTGATATAAAAATGAATTTGCTTTTCAAAATGTTTAATATGCTTTGGAAAAAGGTGACAATTACTTTTGTATATTATTTAAATCTCTGAGGACCGTAAGCTCTCTTTTTAAAATGAACTTTCAAAGAAAAAACATTTTAGAAATTAATTTTTGAGAGAAAATGTAGTATATTTCTAAAATATTTTTATATAAATGTTTCTTCTGCTGATATTTTTCACTCTCCCTATTCCACAAATTACATGTTTATTAATTAATATATATATATTGGAAGCAGGCACGTACCCAGAAATATTTTCGAGGAAGGTTTGAGATCTCAAATACAATCCCTCAATTAATTGATATAAACTTAGAGTCTGGGGCCTAAGGTCCCTCCAGTGTCCAAGAAAATTAGTTGAATAATAATAATAATAAGAATAAATAATTTAAGATGCAATTTTGAACAAATGCAAAACAAAAACACCAGTCTTGATTTTCTTTAAGAATTTTATTTCAGTTTTTACTTTAAATAAATTAATATTTCTAGATTTTAGAATTATACTTACAAAAGAAGAGGAGATTTTGGACGAAAGAACCATAGTAATGCCAGGAAACGGTCGTTGAAATTTATTTATTTACTGGAAAGAAAGAGATAGCAAGATAAACAAATGGGCACGAAAGTGAACGAGATTAAGCAAAGATGCATGGAATGGGATGGATATAGCATTAACGACTAATAAATATAAAATTATTCTAAATCTTTTTAGAGGAAAATAATTAATTTTTCTGACTCAGGAAGAGAGAAGCATAAAAAAAGAATCTAATAAAAGAGAATTTGTACCGATCCTTTAACTTCCCTCTCTTAAAAGGTGAAGTCACATACAAATATGTATACAATCTTTATTGTAAAACATTATTGATTATTCAATATATCAAAGGTTTATTTTATTTAAGAATGCAATATTTGTAAAAATAAAAAATAAAATTACTTTTTCATGAAGAATACACACACCAGCGAAGTTGTTTGAAGATACTCGAGGATATATTTTCAGGTATTCGCTATAAAATCTAAACAGAAAATCTCAAAGAATTTAATAAAACTCGTATTCAAAATTAATTCTCTTTTGGTGATTTAATTATGAATATGAGTTGGCTTTCAAGGGTGAAGAAATGGAAAGGAAAAAATTTATTTATTTTTTAATAAATTTTATTCAAAATTACAAAATAAATTTACAATACTAATGCTAACATATTATTAAGTACAATAAATGTGATATAGGTGATGATATAATTTCTTCTTCTCATTTTAAATCTTCTTAGTCTTCACAGCAAAAAGAATGAGCTTCACGCACAATTCTTTTTATCCTTCGCATAAAATGCATTAAAATCCAATATAGGATTATATCAATAAAAAAAAATATTTCAAAGAGTGTGCAAAAATGCATATTCATTAAGTTTGATCACTCTCCCAGATTCAAATAAATCATCCATATTTGAGTAAAGCTAAGCTAAAGGACCTAAGCTAGAATATTATTTTGCACCCAGGGAGAGTGATCCCCCTCACCATTATCAATCCCTAATCTATGAAAAAATATTGATGCATGTATTAAATTTTGGCCGAAATATTTATTTATAAAAGCAAATTAATTTTGTCCGAATAGAAACTTGTTTTATTTT
>JAAAKE020112228.1:0-16573 GCA_010014785.2 Anisolabis maritima
ATAAATCATAAAAAAATTAAGGAACAAGAGCATGATTTTTTACTGTTTTTTTTTTTTTTAATGTGAATACGTCTTTAATTTAGAATAGTACTAACATTTTGGGATGAAAAATTGAGTTTAACGAAACCATCTAACTAATAATTTTTAAAGTATCAAAAGAGAACAGACTAAAATGTTATCATCAGGGAAATTCGCCTCTGATTTCTAATATATCACAGTCCCAATGTGTAAACGCTCTTTAGAGTGCAGGATTTCACCTGACTACTTTGAGAGTGCATAGCCATCGATTATTTTAATGAAATAAACTGAAGAATATGGTGAAAGATCTAAAATATTTTGAAGCGTTTCCATAAAGGAATTTAATAAATTTATATATACCAGAAAAAAAATTGAAGTAGGGAAAAAAATATTGTTAAAATAAGAAATTCATAAAAATCTGTTAGATTAAAAAAAAAAAATAAAAATACGTAGATGATTTTACAATTTTAAATTTTAAATTAAAATTTTTTTTTGTCTTTATCTGCATCTTTGGCCATTTAGACCCGTCCTTATTTATTTATACCAATTGGTAGACAATATAATATAAATAAATTTTTGTCGCTCAGGACGGGAAGCGAACCACTGACCTTTGGTACGTGAAGGAAGGTCTTTACCTCTGCACCAAGGGTCAGGGCAATTTTTTTTTATCAAGTTTGGTTGGAAATTTCATTTGGCAGAGCTCGCTAATTGTTTATGACAAATAGTTCTGATTTTAATTTTCTATTCCGCCGATAGATGGCTATCTCCCAATATACAATTAATGGCCTATGTATAATGAGAGAAAATATAAATGATTTTATTTAATCAACATGATCCGCAAAATTGAATTCTATTAATAAAGGATCAAATTAATCGTAATATGAGACTAAAAATAGAGAGAGAGAGAGAGAAAGATAAATTAATGAAATAAAATTAAATGATGTAAATAATGATTATAACATAATTTCATTTTTCAGAGAGACATTATAATTAATTATTGTGAGAAACAACGTTTTGATAAATGAAATGTATATTTGTAGAAATTCCATAAAAATATCAATACTATTTTATATAAAAATAAATTACCAAATTTAGAAAAATTTTAAATTCTATTAAAATTCAAGGCCTTATCCTATAGCCGAGCGGATAAAGATATTGATAATCTTCAAAACCCAGGGATGTGGGTTCGGATCTCAGGCTGTCAGATAAAAATTTATTTAAATATAATACATACGTAAAATAATGGAGAATTTGTATGGTAAAATAATAAATAATAGAATTGATTCAAGTCTATATGGAAGTCAGATACGGAAAAGACTAAAACAAAAAAAAAAATCCATCAAAAAATTATTGAACATAAAAGTACAACTCAAATTTGGCACAGTTTAAGTAATTTTCAACAATATATATCAGAACCATGGGTGGATATAAGGAGGGAGTAAATGCGTTAATCGCTTCCATCCTCCCCCCCCCCCTCACTTACCCCGAAATCCGAGAAAAAATTTTTTTAATATTTTATCTCAAAAAATTAAGAGTTGGAAATAATTAGAGAAATGTTGGAAAGTGTCTTAATTGATCATACATCTGATCTTGAAAATTTACCTCAACCCACGAGGAAAGTTTCGGCCTTCCTCTAGAGAAGCCGCAAAATTTTCCGACTTTTTTAGTTTTCCGTAAATAACTCCAAAACCATGCCATTTATCAAATTGGTTTTTATTAGATAAATTGTAGAGATTTAAATTTTATATCAAATGAGTAGCTAGCCACTTGTGAAAATTTGGTTTAGGAAAATTATTAAAATCAAGAGTTAAATGTTACCATTTTTTAGAAAATAAATTTTTTTTCAGTGTTAAGGATTTTGTAACTTAAATAACTTATTTGCAATCAATTTGACAACAAAAGTTCATAGAACAAGAATTATAGAATAGTTCTTCTCTTCTCAAATTGTATATAAATCATTAAATTCGTTCAAGTACACATAAAATTTACTTTTGAAATATTGGAAAAAATTTAGTCTTTATTTTGATTTATCACCCCGAATAACCCATCAAAGTGTTATTTTTTTTTTCATTCATTAAAAAAAATCCCGTTCAAATTTTTTGACTAGATACTTCTACCGTTCCAGCACTAATACCGACCCCGAATCACAATTGTGGGTGAGGACAAAAAACCAAAAAATTTCTTTCCAAGGCCATGTGCACCACAATTCCTTCATAATTTCAAAACTACTAAAAGTAACAAAAATATAAAAACTAAGTTGTAGAGAGGAAGCAAAGTACAAGGATAAGTGAGAATAGTAGCTATTTTTTGGTCAAACCGAAACGGAAAAATTAGTATAATTCTGGACAATGATATATATAGCATGTGCCTCGGGGTGTCAGTCGTTTACAAATGTCCGAAAATAAAGAAAATGCGCACCTAGAGGATTTTATAGGCGCACTTTCGAAATTATACCACCATTTGATTTTTTACCTCATATTCGAAGATTTGATTCTAATTTCCAGGGTCCATCAACCTTTTAAAGCGTAGCCTTGTATCCAACGTATCACCTTTAGTAAGTTTAATTTTGAAATTTTGAATTTACAAAATTAAAAAAATCTAAATTTCTTAAGTCTCTGCATTAACTATTAATTAAGGATCATATTTTTTTTATGTTGGAATTATTTATATTTCTACATTGAAAGCATTTTTTTTCTTTGAGTTGGTTTAAAAAGAAAGAAAAATAATGAAATTTAATTCTCACATAACTCAACACATGCGAAAAAAAAGCTAGAAAGAAAAATATTAGAAGAGGAAATAGAATCTTTTTTAAAGGCGTTTGCTTTGAATATTTATATAGTGTGTATCTTTATGTATGAATTAATGCATAATACATGGTGGCCCAAACATTAGTTTACCGATTTGCATTTAAAACAAACATCAAATATGTGAAAAATTATTATAAAAATAAAATTATTATAAAAATATGAACAAACATGATTTAACCATAACCGTCTAGATCTAAAATATCTATATTTAGATATACCTAAGAATTTAAAATAGCAAATAGAAAACCGGGATTTTGAATCATTGTGGCAAAATTGTATTGGTTAACTGACTTTTGGGCTACCCTGTATTTCAAAAATAAGTATAGTGTGTAATAAAGCAAACGAGATTTTTGATCTCCAGTGATTTTAGATAATTCTTTAGACTGTTTTGGTATTTAGGCTCTGTTCATATTTATTTTAATTAATTGGTATTCAATATAATTTAAATAAATATTATCGCTCAAGACGAGAAGCCAACCACTGACACTTAAATCACAAAGCAAAACTTTTAAGGGCTCTAAGGGATAGAGGCGATTCTAGATATGAAAATTCAGATAGATGAGTCCAGAAAATAAATAGTGGCGATTTCAAATTTTAGTAAATAGAGTAGAAAATTCAAGGAAATACACGTTTTAGGATTCGCTGAGTTCATAAAGATTAGTTATTTATTAGTGAACCAAAAAATTTTTAAACAAAATTGTAGATTTTTAAGTTAGGAAATGTTATAAATTAAACCAGCCAGTAACTAGTAGCACATTTTAATTTTTTGTTATTTTGTCAAAAAACGAGAGTAACGATTGATTAAAATTTTTAATTTAATAATATTTAATCTTTATCAGTAAAAATAATATATCCTTATAAAATTTTTTGTAATATTATCAAAAACTGGTTTAACAATTCCCAATATTTATTATAAAATTAATATAGCCTATCTCAATTTAGTGGAGTTTTAAGATTTAACTAATTGAAATGAAAAAATCATATGGCCCCAGAAATCTAATTTAAACTTCTTAAAAAATCAACTATGAAGAAAGTTGTAATTCCATATTATTTTTTACTTTATTAATAAAAAAATTTTATCTCTCCTAATTTTCCTTTTTAAAAATTATTAAATGTATAACACTTTCTCTTAGTAAGTTGGATTTATTAAATTTGAATAAATTGATTGGGTTGTTTGCCCGGAGGTGGTCAGGCACGCAAGTCGTTCGTTCATTAACCTAAAGGAAAGAAAGAGAGAAAGAGAGAGAGAGAGCAGCAGCTGACTGTAGTTATGCAACCTAAGCTATTCACTCGCTATATAGGTTCAAACAAGTGTGCAACTTGTAATCCTATATTTATTCGAAATGTTGGAAAATTTGCTTCAAATGATAAAATTTATTTAGTGTGAAATGAAATATATCTTTCATTGGAAATATAAAATAAACTCTTTTCGTCTTAGTCTATGAAATAATTATATAAAATTTTATTCATATAGCAGTTTAAATAATTTCAAATGTTTCTTTGAAAAAAAAAAAATCATAATAAAATCACAATATAATGTATTCATGTGTTTATTAAAGTTTTTTATTTGCGGAGAGATATACGAGATTTCATATATAAAATTTTGCAAAATACACTCTGTAGGTCCATTAAATTGTATATTATATTCGCTAAAAGTTATATATTCTTTAAAAAGACTAAAAATACTGAAAAATTGTTATTATAATATATTATTATCACGAGTGTAGTAGAATGAAATTTAGAGAGGTGGGGGAGGCTTGTTTAATGGGCATGGATGTCACTATTCAAATTAAAATTCAACAAATAAAAAAAATTATTAAATTTAAAAATATCAAGAGAATTGAGGCTCTCCAAAGTTAGTAATCCGCATGTGCAATTGAGAAATGTTCATAGATAATATATGTCTTTTTCGGCATCTGAGATGCATCTCCGTGCATACTTATTTAAATCATTTGGTATTCCCATTCAATTTAAATGAATTTTTGTCGCTTTGGTCTGGAAGTGACCACTGACCTTTGGACTCCATAGATAGGACACGTATGGTCCACCCTGGACCAATGAATCAAAAACGCCATTGCGCGTAGAGCAAAAGTTATTTGGGTCTTCTAGCAACCAAATACGAATTAATTTTTGCAACTTATAATATTTATAAATATATCCTATAATATTCAAATCACTTTATTATTAAGGATGACTGGCAAAAATGTGACAGCCCGGTATTGCTTCATGAAACGCCGTTTGAGAAACAGTCTATATTTCGAATTAAAAAAAAAGAAAGAGACGGAATATTTAGGACCTAATTTTTCTTTGAGTTATCGAGTCATTTCTTAAACGGCAAGTCTTATGTCGTTTTGATTATGTAAGTTCATATTTTATATCAAAGTAGCTTTAGTAGTTGATTACCTGCCTGTATTTATAAACTTAATATTTTACTTCGTGCATTTGTCTAATTCTAAAAATGGATATTTGTTTTATTTAGTGGAATATGGAAATTATGTCTTCGCCATGTTAGATCCTTTTTTATATCAAATTCACATATGCATGTATAATAACTCGATTTATTCCCCTTGAGATTCAACTTATTTGACTGAATTTCGCTGCTTCATGTATTTATTCAAACAAATTCCCTATAAAAGTCTAAAAAAGGAGAGAAAACTTGAGAATATAATTAAATTACTTAACATTTCATATATCATAACTCATTTTTAAAATTTCTAAGTGGTTCCTAAGAGCAAACCTCAGACTACTTAACTTAAAATATTAGTATTTATGGCGGTGTCACTGAGAACCCAACAATCTCTTTGTTATTATTTTGTTTATAAAATTGAAAAAACCTGGTGTGATTAATAGCCATTAGTGTATAAAAGGAAGGGGGAAGTGTGATAGGGGTTAGGCAAACTTAAAGTAGATATTAGGCCTATATGAGAAGAATAAAATTTAATTAATTCACATGCAAAAATAATATTAATAATAAATAAAATCATTTCTGAATACTTCCATGATAAATTTCTGGCTACTACTTAAGAGCATATCACATTCTATCCTACTTAGGCAGCAGATAAGAGAAAATAATGTGATGTTCTATCATGCCATATTTTTTTCTTTATAAAATTATTATATATCAGAACCGAAGGACAAAGAGTGGCAACACCAAAATTCTATCATAAAGAGTCCCGCAATTATTAAATTATAAACAAAAAAACGTGATAATCCACCCTAAAGTGAATTAATCTTAACCTGCTTTGGAAAATTTTCCGATGGCAAAATTCCATCAAAATCAGGCTAAATATTCCGATCCTACCCAGTTAAATACAGAAAAAGACGTAAACCATCTAACATCCAATTTTGCTCGCTTGGGTAACCCAGGATACATATAGGTCTAACATGTTATATTATAAGAAGAAAAAAAAATGAACTTTTCTATGTATTTTTTTTTTTTGTGGATTTCGAAATTAAAAAAAAAAACGCCCCTGTAAAAAGTAATTTTGAGATTAAATTAAAATGTACCTCCTCCCAATATGATCCTATTGCTTAATATAAAATTTCATTCATAAGGAAAGTACACATTTTTAGTAAAAATAAATAAAGAATTCTCTAATATCGTTGATCAGCATTGGTTGGGGGGGGGGGGTCATTCTTTTTGAGGGAAGATGGAAATCTTCATCTCGAGAAGACCCCTAATGATTTTTTAATATTTTAATTATTAAATTAAATTTTTAGTTAATTAGAAATTATTTTTCTATTATTTTCAACCATTAATACATAAATAATAAATAAATAAGGTCAACAAAATATAAGCTATATGAAAAAAAAATTTTTAATGACTAAATGGCTTAAGAATAAAGATAAAAATTAAAAAATAAACTAATTTTTTTAACTCTCTGCTTTTCTCTTCCTACCCCTGGTGACATACAAATAATATTTAATTAATAATTTAATTTAATATTCGAATTCGTTTTTTAGCAATTTTTCCCTATTTAAAAAAAGAATATTAATTACCTTTAAAAAGAAGCTCAAGGCGATGGGGATGATGACGATTTGGGGTGAGTTATATTATTATTCACTTTAAGATAAATACAACGTATAAATAGAAAATAAATAAGAGAGGAGAGAGAGAGAGATTCGACTGCTGGCCTTGCATTCGATTGAGAAGCAGGTTTGTCCGTTTCCAATCTCTCTAAAGAAAAGGATCAAAATAAAAACTCCCATTTTAGAAAAAAATAAATAATACTTTTTTCTCGAATTTAATAATAGTGAGATGAGAAAAAATATTAATAAATGATTTAAATTATTTCTATTTTAAATATTAATATTATCGCCCTAAACCAAACCTTGCATACCCCTTAAATAAATAAATAAAATAATTCTAATTTTTTTACTTGCTTAGCTAAGAGTGCTATCAAACCAGATTGTTTTGTATATAATTTTTTTTCTTTTCGATAGTATATCATAACTCAAGGAGTGTAGTATAGTCAATAGTGATACCATCAAATTTTTTGTGAGTAAAATCTATCTCCAATTTTAGATTGAAAACATTTATTTTTTTTTTTTTATTTAGCTATTGGCCTTTACTTTGGCCATAGGGGTGTTAAAGACATATTTATAAATATAAAAAATAATTCAGTTGGCAATTAAATTTTCTTTTCACACACACACACAGTCACACTATTTTGCTAGACCTAACTCAGGGGAATTCAAAACGTATATTTCGGTTGAAATCCTGAAATGATGATTTTTTTCGTAATATTTTTGATATATTATATATTATATAAATAAAAGATAATAAAAAATAAAAATTATAAAAGGATGTTAATTTTTTAAATTATTTTGGTATTGATTTTTTGTTTTCTAAGAGCAATATTTATTTACTTATTTATTTTTTTATGTCTTCGACATCTGAGGCCATAGAGACTTTAAACAATTACACGTATATTTTAGTAACAATAAAAATGATTCAAGCATATATATTTATGTCAATTGATATCCAATTGATATAAATACATTTTCATTAGACTGCCCGGGATTCGAACCTACACTTTTTGGCTTTTCAAGTTATCAATCATGGACAATATCAATATCTTTAACCTCTCGGCCCTTGAGGGGGGAGTAAAATTTATTTGGAATTTTTTTTATTAATTATTGATTTTAAAATAATCACCTTTGATAATGACTTTTTATTTTTTTTATAGGCTTAGGTCTACATATTTGTAAATATGAATCAGTGTTCGGGCTCATATACAGCTACATTTTTTTTATATAAAACAATTAATTTAAATAGTAACTTGGATTAAAACCCAAAAGAGGAGATTATCAATACGGAATTTACCGTTCATTAAGAAGACTCAGAAAAGAGCAAGTGCTGGGGAGTTCTACCTCAAATATCGCCACTCCCAGATAGATGAGGTAGTTTTTATTTACTCTTTGATCTGATTTTTTCTCAAGCAGTCCAATTTTTGACCTCTTTGTCTTATTTTAATATTGCATATGATCCATTATTTAAAGGGCGGGAAGCTTAAACCTTTTTAGGGTTGTTTTTCTAATGCCAATGAGTACAAAAATTAATTGACACAACAATTCTCTCTAAAACTTGCCTGTTAAGTTAATTTACCAAGCTAAAATATGAAAAAGATTAAAAGTACTTATTAATACAAGTGTAAGTTGTAAGCGCTCCTTAATTAGGCTATTGTATAGTATAAAAAAGATTAATGAATGTGACAAAGTTGAAGTTAGACTCGTTCTTTAATTAAGTATACAAATAAACTGGCAAAAGAATAGCATGCTATCCCAGTCATTTTTGTATTTGAAGATATACATTTTACAAAATAAAATAAAAAAAATTGAAAATTAATTAAATTCTATCCAAGTCTCCTCCTCTCTGAAGAGGCAATTGTCATTCTCTTTCTCTTTTTCTCCTCTTCCTATTATATTGGAAAAGAGATTGTGATATTTATTTGCCTCTTTAGTATTGTATAGTTAAACGGTCGTTCGTTTGTCGCCTTGCTTAGTGGTGGTGTTTGGGGATTAAAAGACATATAAATTAAAATCTCGCGATTTGGTTTTCGGGCTGCTTGCTTTGCTTGCTTGCTTGCTCTCGCTTGGCTGATACGATAATTTTATTTCCGCCACCTCTTACCCCCCTAATGTAGGAATTCCTCGGGAGGCGCACGTTCCTTGGACGTGTCTCGCCTGCTAATTATTTCCTTAGCCCAGCCCCTCGTATATTTCCTAGATGACTTTTCATTTACGGTTAAACATTCTCTCTATTAGTAAGCTGCATCGGGAAAATCTCTAAATACGTATTTTAGATGCAGTCCTAAATTGATTGTAGCTTTGGAAATGGGAATTTCTACGCTATCACAATAGCAGACTACATTAACCTGGATAAAAGTAAAAACTTTAACTTCTTAAATAAATAAGTGATGAATTTTAAAAAGAAAATAATTACAATAAAAATAACAAAAATAAAATTATCAAGCTACAGGCTGTGCGTCGGACCGCTAAACTGCAAGTCACTTTCTCTATGAGAAGCAGCCGTGCCGACAGAGATAGCACTCAACGGTTATCTCTGTCCTATTCGCCCCAAAGTGCGCAAAATCATCATCTCCAATACGAACAAGAAGTCTGCATTTCATACCATCTAGGAGAATCAGCTGAAGATTTGAAAAATCTTTAAACTTTTGAACATGACTATAAGAGTGCTCTCTGTCGGTATGGTTTTCTATTAATGGTAAGTTTACTGAATTTCCTGAAGTATAATAATTAGATTTCGAAATCATGATAAAATATATACTAAACTTCAATTCTACTTAAACAATTTTTTTTTAATAAGGTGATCCCCAACCAATTGGCTTATCTACAAAAGGAAATTGGTTTTGTTATTTCCGGGCTAATCATATCAATCTTTCTATTTTTCTAGGATTTCGAAAATAAATATACGATAAAATATTAATTATTCAATGATAATTATATAGCACAAATAGCAAAAATCAGGATTTCCCAAACTCCGGGGTGTAAGAATTTTCCTTAGAGTGCGTCCTTCGCGTTTAGAAATTTTCAGGAGGTGACAAAAATTTGAATAAACTTTAATAAATTATATTATTATTAAAATTTAATATAAATTTTAGAAAATATTTAACTTTGTACACTATCAAAAATTTTAAAAAAAAAATCGTTTATTTTAATTAAAAAGAAAAACGAGCCAAAATCAAGACTTTTTAAGATTATATATTTATATACAGAATGATTATTAATTATTATCGCTTTTTAGGAAGTGATTTGGTAGAAAGTTTGATATAATAATAAAACTAGAATTAAAGGAAAGTATTAAAAATTTTTATATTGATATTAATTGATTGTATTGTTCAAATATATTTTTAAGCCGTTGCTCTCTGACTGAAAGATTATAGGTTTTGAAATTTTTAACATTGATAATTTTAAAGAGATATGGGTTCGGATCCCTAACTCGACCGATAAATATTAAAGGCATAACATTGAAAATTCAAGTAGGAATAAAAACTGTTCGGGTTCATGGAAGCAATTAGGGTTGCAATTTTTAGAAAAATATGATACCAAAAAATAAACTAAAAAAATTTTTTAACATTCAGATGGAATCAGTAAACTATTGCTTTAAGGGTCCTGAGATTTCTATTATTATAGTTTTTCTATTTTTTAAAAATTAAATATTTTCCTAACATATATATATATATTTATATATATATTGTTAAGTTTTTATATATTTTCATTAATAATTTTAAATATAAGAGTGAAGAGAGAGATTGTGCAAATTAATCATAACATTTTATTTCTCATTCAGAATATTTAATATAGAAATGCTGACAAGAAATTTCTATCTTAAATTGCATTAAATGAGTACAAAAGTCAATTATCTTATTTATATAATATGATGACTTATAATAAACTATGCAAATTTTAAGAGAAGATATAAAATAAAATTTTAAAAATAAGTATTAAATATAATAAAGTAATTAAATGAAAATAACGGACACACATACACACACAGAGAGAGAGAGAGAGATCATTTTGCCAGACCCAATTTTTTTTTAGACTTAGGGGACCTCAAAACGTGTATTTTCGTTGAAATCTCTACATTGATTTTTTTGCGACTCCTTTCCCACTAAGTAAGAGAAAGTAAAAATATATTTATTTCTTAATTATTTTCATACGAATAATTATTCTCTTCACCTTTTGTTAAATTTTAAAAGTATTTTATTATATAATTTATAATTAAACGATTATATATTATAGCCTATTAATTTGAAATGAAAAATAAACGTTATTATATGATTGGTATTTTATATAAATTATTTCCCTATTTAAAATTTTTTGTCTTATCGTAGGCTATACAGTCATTTAACTCCTTTAGTCAAATGTGTCGTGGATTGAAACGTTGTGTGTGGATTCCCCTTTCGTTTCCCTATAAAAGTTGGATAAATGTTCCCATAATAATAAGATGGGTTGGGATCAACTGCTTTTTACTTCTCAATATCATGTTATTGACTATTCCAGACGCAAGGACGGGATTTTTAAAATTACATTAAGCAAATTGATTTAAAAAAAGAAACAAATTTAAATTAGTAAATCAACTATTTTACAAAATATCGGTCTCTTGTACTCAAAATGAAGTGCATTTGTTTATTTCATAATTAATGATTGAAAAAAGTAATATTTTATTATTAATGTCAAATATTTTATTTACAAATCTGCAATTAAATTTGCATTTTAAAAAAATTCTATTTTAACTTACAATTTGCTAGAAGATAGGATAAAACCACTAGTAAGCTTATATAAATATTTTAAAATTATCCACTGTCCATTAAAAAGATTAAGATCATTTAAGCATCAAGGACAGTGATTTTTATTTAATTAAAAATCCGACTTCGTTCATTTTATCAGAACTCATCAGATTTTTATAATTATACTTAAAGTATATATAAAACATATAGAAAAAAAAATTTTTCGAAGAAAAAATTTTTTTATCCTTTAATTTCTGATTTTTTTAAAATGAATTTAATTAAAGACAAAAGCCCTCGTAAAAAATTATTCACCGGTTGGTTGCTTATGCTCGTATACTGATGGAACACTCTATAGCCATCGCCAGTTTCAATCCCTCATTGGCCAATTTATATATGTACATATATTTTGGAATGAGAAGCATTTTTTCTCCCTCCTCCCAGATCTTTTAATTTTTTGTTAATTATAAAAAAATTAATATAATTAACTATCGAATATGATAAATGTAACTGGTTAATTTAATTTTAAAATTAAAATAAAAAATTTTTTTAAATCAATATTCAATGATTTTAATCTTCCTAATTTTCTCTAAAGGAGGATTGCTCGTATGATATCAATGGAACACTCTATAGTCAATTTCATTACTTAATTATTTATTTACTATATTTTACTATAGAATTTATATTCATGAACAAATATAAATAATAAATAATTCTTTTCTATTTCTAAGAATAAGTCGATTTCCCTTCGATATTTTTCCTTCCTTGCATAAATGGAGGAACAATTTATTAATATTACTTAATAGCAGCTCAGATGCCTTTCTCTGTATATTACCAACTAAATTAGTATGACGAGAGCGAAGGCAAAGGTGCAAATCGATTTATTAAAGCCGCATTGTAAATAATTTCTCCAGGATATGTGCATTTTTTTATATTCTTTATATTTTATAATTGTAAATAATGTACCTAATAATTATTTAAGTTCTTGATGAGAGTCTTGACACCCCGCGTCGGGATCCGTCCTAATAACTTTTGGTTTGAAAACTAGCTTCATTTTTTCTTCATTTTTCACATAAGATCCATCAGGCTGCCCTACTATATGTACTATTTAATATATAGTTTAAAATTATTACCATTCTGAGTTATTTAAAAAGAATATCTTTTATTATATATTTTAATATAGCCCTATAGAATGGGTTGGTCATAACCAAAAAGTAATTCTATTGTTAGCTTTGATATATTCTCGAATCTTGGCTTTCCTGTAATTAATCAACCCTTAACTGGCACGACGGGGTTTATTATTCATGTCAAATAATAAAAATAAAGAAGAATAGGAGATCAAACTAAAAAAAAAATAAAATAAAAGGCATAAATAATAATACCCCACGCCTTCTCTCTCTTATAGAAGAAAAAACAGGATATATTTCATAGGGGGTGATTTTTGAGTGGTGTAATTTATATTTCTTATATTTCATGATATTCAACTATTTTTATTCAATACAAATTCAATAAATTGGATAAATAATAAAAGTGAATGTTTTTAATTTGGATGGATAAAGGGTTTTATAGTCCTTTTCAGCTTCTATCGCCATTTGAATATAATTGATAACAATGGCTACCGACAAACTTCTCTCTTGTTGTTTTTAAACAAAACCAGTAAGTTTTTCATCACAAAATATAAATATATTTAATAAATTATATATATTAATATATCCCTCACCCATCATTTTTAAAGATCGGGCCCGAGGGCTGCAGTCTGCCCCTACTCGATGAATCTGCTTGCGACCTGTCCTGCGTGAATGGTTGCCTAAGGCTCGGTGCACACGAGCATCATGGACGCCCCGTCCAAAATGGTGCTAGCCCTAAGTCATATTGGCACACATGTCAGTATGTTGAGTGTGCACTGCTCCATTAGAGCCAAGGCACGCCCAAAGGTCACCTCTTGATTTTTTCAGTGAATGTGGTTCTAAAAGGAAATGTATCATAAAAATTTTCTATTTGCTGTTAGAGGTAACCAAAGAAAAAAAAATTCTTTCTATTTATCTTCGTTATTTGAAACAAATAAAAGAGTCAAATGAGAAGTTAGAACAATTTATCTAACGTAAGATGAAAGATTTAGGGCTAATTTTCTACTAATTGTTTTAAAAGATGAATCAACAATATACCAATAAATTTAAACACTACTATTTCCCTTCTCTCATATTTGTAAATTTTTTAGAATTTTTTTTGCAGTATCATTTGTTCCATATTTATTTAAAATAATTATTCGCCAATATAAAGTAAATAGAGGAGGCGATTGTTGAATGCAACTCGGGTTCAAATCCACATAATGGCAAAAATTTATCCAACTTTATAAGTGACGCCTCCTCCTGGGAAAGGAAACAAGAACTCACCCCAGAATAGTCCCATAAAAGTTATTCTCTAAAAGTGTCAGCCCCTGACTGAAGGGAAGAGAGATAATGCAACGAGATTTTATCGTTCAGTGGAGGAAGTGAATCACTGACACTATTATTCTATTTTAGAACTTATAAAAAATATGAAAAATATATCAAAGTAAGTTATGATAGAACATTAAAACTTTTGTTTGACAATTATCTGTTAAAACATGAATTTAATATATTTTTGACTAGAATTTTTGTAATAATTTTAATTTTAATAAAAAAAAATGTCATGGTGGCCTATATCGATATAACTTTCTGAAAATGTTCATATTACGTACAGGAGTATAATAATAGTGACGAGAGAGGAGAAAGAACCCGTTTTGTTAGTTTATGGTAGGAAATTAGGATCGCAAAATTGTGACTAAAAAATCCTAATATTTATTTATTTTAATTCCGAAATGCTTTTTAATTGAAATAAATTGTAAGCCACTGGATATTTTTTCATACAAAGTAAATAAGGTAATAATCAGAGTTAAACATTGGCATAGTTAGAGAGATGGGAAGGGATGGCCTTTTTTGGAGAGAGAGATGAGCTCTATTTAAAAAAATTATAATTTAGAAATTCATTTGGGGATTTAGAATATAGCTTGCTAACACCCCTTAGCCAACTCTCATACAAGGGAGTATGTTTGGAGCCTTTTTTTTACTTTAAATGTAAACAAGTTGTAACATGTAAATAAGAAAATCAACATCTTTATATCTATAGCTTTTTTTTCCTGTTAAATGATTTAAATTCCAAAGCGAAATAACTTTTTTTCTATTCACTGTCCCAGAGGTAAACCTGAATCAGAGATAAAAAAAATTCATTTACCGATGCGATGACAATCATACAAATCCTGGGGCAGGTATATAATTGCATTGGCAAGTTAATTCTGGGATTAGCTGGCTGCAGGTGGGGGGATTCATTAAGGCCTAGGCCAAAGGGGCCCCCGATCTCCTGGTCACCACAACCGCCACACGCATACGTAATGACGGCACCGCAATCTCGAAATGGACCCCGGGCTCTTTTTCCTGACGGGAGCTTATTCCATAAAAGCAATTAAATGGGATCATTTAATTAAAGGGGAAGGAAAAGTTACTCAAAGATTAAATTAGCTCGATTAGCCAGGTCGTGGCGGTCGCAAATCAACCGATAAAATTGCATTTCATCTTTAGGAAAAGAATGGGAGGAACGCCTTTTGTTACCATCCTCAATTACACATTCAAACTTTAGATTATAATAATAAAATCTATAGATATTTGATTAAAATCTTATGAATATTGCTAATCTAAGGCTTTTAATAATTGACAATGAATTAAAGAATATTAAAAAATATTTGGTATAGAGAGGTGAGTGAAACAATGGAATTTTATATTAAAATATTTATATATGCTTGTGATGAAGATGCTATAATAAGAGAAATTAATCGTTAATATTTTAATATTAAATTTCATTGTTTCTTACCTTCCATCAATACAAGAGATTTTTTAGTCTTTTATGCACATTGAGCAATCTAGATTTTAAAAGATAAATAGAACAAATTATCCAGGCATATTTATTTATACCAATTGATTTAAATAAATTTTCCTTACCTAACCCACATGCCCTGGTTTCAAGGTTATCAATATTGAAAATGTCAATGATCTCCAACCTTTCAGCCGGAGTGAAAGCTAAACAACATTTTGACCGAGTTCTTTGTTAACAATAAAAAATATTTTTGAGCTTATGTAAGAATGACAAGTTTTAGATCCTAATTTTATTTTCTCTCTCTTATATATGAAGTAGATATTGAGAAAGGATTGCGATCCCAAAAAAAATCGATGTCGAGATTTCAAAGGAAATACATGTTTGGAGGTCCCCTCAATCTAAAAAATGGTATTCGTCTATATGTCTGTGAACAAGTTTTCTCCAAAACGAAAAAAATGTACAATTGAATTACAAAAAAAAGCAATTAAACATATTTATATTTTGTTACCATGGAAACGAGTTGTGCTTGTATGGAATTCTTAAAATCCTAAATTGAGTCTCCACACTATTTTGAAGTGGAAAATGATTAATACATCTCATCCTATTTGTTATATATACAGACATTTTAATCAAAATCGTTAGAGTAGTTTAAGAGAAAATGAAAAAAAAAACCTAAAAAAATATGGCCCAAACAATTTTGGTGAGGATAACAATTAATACATTTCAAAGATCATCTAATAAATAATTGTTTTATGAATTTTAATCAAAATCGTTAGAGGGATTTTTGAGGAAATTGAAAACAACTAATAAAAGTACACCAGTAAAGTATTAGTACTCGTTAGCCGATTTTATTCAAAAGCTTCGAGGAGCATGCAACGAGGATATCTAGCTTAAATATAAAAGTTCAGCTCTGAAGGTTTTTGTTCACACCCAGACACACAGGCAGATACAGATACATATAGAGAGACCATTTTGCGAGACCCATTTTTCAGGTTCAGGGGTCCTCAAAACGAGTATTTCCATTGAAATCTGGACATCAATTTTTTTGCGATCGCAATACTTTCTCACTATATATTATGTAAGAGAAACTATATTGAAACTAAGAAAAAA